>PVJI01018803.1:0-32501 GCA_004026765.1 Micronycteris hirsuta
CCCTCGGAACCTGGAGCAAACCGGGAAGCTGCTGCTACTGGATCCGCAGACCTCCCGGCTCCCCGTGAGGCCCCAGTGACCCCTTCCCTCCGAAGCAGTCTCCCTACCGGTTGATCTTTCAGTTTTATGCACAGTCCTGGTTTCCAATCTTCTCTACTCTGGAATACAACTGGGTGATCGCTCTGCTCCTCAGAAAATCGGCCCGATATCCCGCCAGTGGGCCGGAGAATAGCGATCACGCTTCTCCCTTCTCTGCCGCCATCTTTCTCTTAAGAATTAATTTAATAAAAAATTGTATGACATATAGTGAGCGCTACAGAATATATTTTAGTAAAGAAACTTATTGAAAAATAAACACATGATGAAACACACAACACAATTATTGTGATATAAATTAAAATCACACTAGGATATCACTAAAAACTATTCATATTAATTTATAATATACTGACAATATCAAGTGCTGACAAGGATTCAGAACTGGAATGTTCGTACATTACTGGTAGAAATGCAAAATAACACTGACAGTTTCTTATAAGGTTAAAATGTATGCTAACTATATGACCAAGCAATCTTATTCCTAGGTACTCACCCTAAAGAACTGAAAATATGTATCCACATAAACAAAATGTATTTGAAAGTTCATAGCCATTGCATTTGTGATCACCCAACACTGGAAACAGCTACAATGTCTATCAAATCTTGAATGAATAAACAAACTGTTATTTATCTATACAGTGGAATCTTAGCAATAAAAAAGAATGCACTATGGATACACACAGCATTCATTAATCAATAGCATTACACAGAGGAAAGAATCTACTCTTAACATATCATATAATGTATAATTACATTTATGTAACCTTCAATAAAAGATAAAATTTAAGAAACAAGAAAATATTGAGAGGTTGCCAGAGATTGATGTTGGAGGGAGAAGTTAGACCACAGAGATGCCAGGAAACTTTTTGTAGTGATGGAAATCTTCTCTATATTAGCTGTAGTGGTGATTACAGAACTACACACATTTTTCTAAATTAATAGAACTGTATACCTAAAGAGGCAAATCTTACTGTATGTAAATTATGTGTCAATAAAATTGACTAAGAAATAAATATCACTGAATAGTGAACATTGCATATAAAATAAATAGATCCCTGGTTTGTATTCACATGCTGTCCAGGTAAGATAATACCTTTTCAAATCAATGTGCTTTAGAAAATTTTTTCCAGGATAGACAATTTTTATGAGTCTCTAGCCCAAGTATACAATTGCCTAATTGCTATATTCACTACGTCCCACAGGTAATTCAAACTCATCATATCTAACACAGAAATCATAATCTGTACCGCTGTCTCAAATTCTCTTTCCATCCTTTGTTTTTAACTTAGATAGTAGGACCAGCTGCTGAAACCAAAATTCTGGATATTAGATTTGTTTCCTTTTCTCCCTTTCTCTACATTCAATCAGATCCAATTTGTATCTAGCAGAGTAGAAATTCTAAATATATTTTTGAGTGAATGAATAAATTAAAGAATTTTGCTCCTGGGAATAGAATAAATGTTTGAATGGTACTAAAGTAGGTCTGTGCCTCCAGATAAAAATCATGAAACATTAGCTTGGCTTTTACAAGAAAAACGATGCAATTAAGGACGGAGTGTGGGGGGAGAAGTCAAAATTAATCTGTGGCTGAGAAAATATTTTTAGAGAAATGAGAATAGATTGAGGCAAAAGTGTCATAAACTCTTCTGTGTTTATCTCCTTAAGTTTTATGCTCTGCATCCTGGACGTTGTTTATAATTCTTATATCTGTCTACATATGAATTCATAACTGCCTTGTTCTCTCATAGGCACTCCACTTCTCTATATTTTATGCCTGGTTTTGCTAAATCATTAAGTTCCATTGAATTTACCTAAATAAGTCACAAAACTAAAGCCAGAAGACCACGTTAACAAAGAAATACAGCTGCATTTACTCTCAATGAATATTTAGTAGTATCCATGTTTCCTCAGTCTAAATGCTTATTTGATTTATCGTTTGAACCTGTAAATAGAGTAACATTGATTGAACTTCAAATAATAGGCACTGCTGTCCAAAGGGAGGGAAAATGTAGTAACCTGAAAATACACAGTGGTATTCTTGAGAGTTGTTTTGGTCATTTGAAAATAAAATTTAAATAGATGTCCTAGGGGGCTGTGACGAGCCTTCCCTGCCTGCCCTCTGTGGTTTCATTTTCTAAAGAGATCATCAGACTACACTTGAACATGGATCTGGAATTGCATGTGACTTATTTTTGCAAACCCATGGTGGTTAATGGGCAGTGTTGTAACAAAGCACTAGTATTTGAACGATACAGTTGTGGTACTTGAGGATATTTTAGTGTTTCTTTTGCTTCACAAATGTAGCAAGTTTCCCAGAAGAACTGGCCAATAAAACTGCCTGATCGGGAAGGTCAAGCACAAAAGAACTAATAGGATCTCAGGGGAAGAGTGTGGCTGGTGGTTGTTACCACTCATGCCTAAAGCAGGGGTCTGTTAGAAAGAAAATCAAAACTCTTTCAGCAGGTAAAATAAATGAACTTAAACTGCTCCGTGTTAGCATTCCTTTTCTTTCAGATAATTAAATTAGCATCATTTTCTTCTTTCACTTTGCTTTAAAATAATCATATACTTAAATTTTTCCAAAGCCTCCCTCAGAAAGGAATACTTGTAATTTGGATCATTAGGAGTTAAAAAGAATCTAAAGTAATAAACATTGGATAATGCAAGAAATATTTTAAAAGAATTTATATTGTCAAATTATTATTTTACTGCAGCCTTAAGTCCTGTGTTCATAGTTTTCCATTAACACTACATAATGTATTTTAGGGAATTTTTCTATTTATTAGGCCATCCACTTATCCTGACTTAATTAATTTAATTTTTCCTGGTTATATATTATTATTAATATTGTAAAAATAATATAGAGAACATTGGCAATGTGGCTCAGTGGATTGAATGTCAACCTGTGAACCAAAGGGTCACTGGTTAGATTCTCAGTGAGGACACATGCCTGGGTTGCAGGCCAGGTCCCCAGTAGGAGGCGTGTGAGAGGCAGTCACACAGTGATATTTCTCTCCCTCTCTCCCTCCTTTCCCCTCTGTCTAACAATAAATAAATAAAATATTTTAAAAAATTGTATAGAGAGATCATTGCCCTGGCTGGCGTAGCTTGGTGGATTGAGCGCAGGCTGCGAACTAAAGGGTCGCGGTTCGATTCCCAGTTAGGGCACATGCCTGGGTTGCATGCCAGGTCCCTGGTGGGGGCCACGTGAGGGGCAACCACACATGGATGTTTCTCTCTCTCTCTTCCTTCCCTTCTGTCTAAAAATAAATAAATAAAATCTTAAAAAAATGTATATAGAGAGATCAATAAGAAGAATGAAACTTCTAATTAATATGTCACAAGTCCTTCTATTCATTTAGAGATTTTTAGACAATTTAGGTACAGATTTTATTAATCAGCCATCATGGCTGTACATATATAAGTAGAAATTTAAGTAAAATTAATCAATGTAGGTATTCTTAAAATGCATTCAAAATCAGAATCCAATTTTTAATGACTGTTTCATTTAGGCTCATCATTGAAAATGTGGACAAAATTTTCCTCTATGTTATTAAGAGTTCACAACATTTCCTGAAAGAATGCATGAAGTAGCCAGAAGCCTCTAGTGGCGTGCTATTGCTCACTAGAAAACACCATTCTGAGATCATTGCTCTATTTCTGGTTCACCAGTTACTGAATGTCTGTCCCACACTAATTCAATCCTGAAGATGAACAGAACACTCCAATGTTTTTATTCAAATACTCTTCCAATCTTCTGCCATTTGTTCCACAAATTTTCAAGCTGAATATGAATATTCAATGTTCCAAAATGTATAGGCAGTTAACAATTATGCCATGGTCATAAATTTTAAGACAGTATCAATTACAATATGCACACTGATGTCAGAGATGTTAAACTCAGTCTAAACATGGATTATGTGTGAAGATACACAGCTAGTTAATGGTCAAGCCAGAATTCAAGAATAAGGCTATCAGACATAAGAACTCACAAGAACTCTTAGCAAATTTTAATTAAACCAATTTAACACATCCATCTACATATTCACTATTCTGTAAGAAAATATTTTAAATTTAAAATAGAATTGCCTCAGTCTACTTCCTTAGTTTAATAGCTACTCTAGTTCTCTAATTACTATGCTATTACCATAAGGTACAGAGCAGCAAATCATTCTAGCCATGTCAAATTAGTTATCATTTATGCAACCCAGAAATTCTTTGATGTTTTGTGTACCAGGTTTGCTTGCTACAATAACAAACAGGACTCCAAAGTAAGATAGTTTCAATTTTTTTTTTTTTTTATTTTTTATGTTATTGCATTTTATCCATTACCATTTATCTTCTGTCTATATCTTCTTCAACCTCCACCTACATAATACCCACCCACTATCAACAGTCATCTATATCCATGAGTTCTCTTTTTCCCCTTGTTGTTCAACCCTCCACTTCCTAGTCCCCCCAAGAGCTGTGAGCCTGCTCTCCATCTATGAGTCTGTTTCTATTTTGCTTCTTAGTTTAGTTTCTTCATTAGATACCACATATGGTTGAAATCCTATGATATTAGTCTTTCTCTAACTCACTTTTTTCACTTATCATAATATTCTCCAGGTCCATCTATGCTGTCAGAAAGGGTAGAATTTTCTTCTTTTTTATAGCTGAACAGTATTCCATTGTGTAAATGCGCCATAGCTATTTTACCCCCTTGTCTACTGACGGGCACTTTGGCTGCTTCCAAATCTTGGCGATTGTAAATAACACTGCAATGAAAATAGGGGTACATACAATCTCTCAAATTAGTGTTTCAGTTTTCTTTGGATAAATTCCCAGAAGTGGGATTGCTAGGTCATCCACGGTGGTTGCACCATCTGCATTCTCATCAACAGAGGCCAATTGTTCTCCTTTTCCACACCCTCACCAACACTTGTTATTTGTTGATTTATTAATGACGACAATTCTGACAGGTGTGAGGTGATATCTCATCGCGGTTTTGATTTTGTTTTCTCTGATGATTAGCGACATTGAGCATCCTTTCATATGTCTATTGGTTGTATTTCACAGAACTAGAGCAAGTATTCCCAAAATTTATATGGAATCACAAAAGACCCCAAATAACAACTGTGATTTTGAGAAAGAAGAACAAAGTTGTAAGAATTGCACTACCGAATATCAAAGTTGCACTACCAAATACCAGAAGGTCATTAGTAATCAAAACACATGGCACTGGCATGAAAACATACATAGATCAACACAACAGAGAGAGAGCCCAGAAATAAGCCCATGCCTTTATAATCAATTAATATTTGACAAAGGAGACAAAAACATACAAGTGGATAAAGATAGTTTATCCAATAGACAGTCTTGGAAAAATTGGACAGATATGTGCAAAAAAGATGGAAACTTCTTACACCACACACAAGAATAAATTCAAAATGGATCAAAGACTTAAATGAAGTCTTTGAAACCATAGATTGAAACCATAAAAGTACTAGAAGAAAACATAGGTAGTTAAATCTTGGACATCTCTTATAGGAATATTTTTTCTGATATATCCTGAAGGCAAGGGAAACAAATGAAAATAAAGACACATGAGACTACATCAAACTAAAAAGGTTTTGCACAACAAAGGAAACAATCAACAAAATGACAAGACAACCCACCCAATGGGAGAATGTTTTGCTGCTACATCTGATAAGGGGTTAATATGCAAAATTTATAAAGAACTTATAAAACTCAACACCCCTAAAACAAACAATCCAATTAAAAAAAAAAAGGATAAAGGATTTGAATAGACACTTCTCCAGAGAGGACATACAGATGGTTGCAAAGACTTTTATGTACCTGTTTTGGTTGAGAGTCTGGTAAGTCTTCAGCGATCACAGTTTAATGGAAAAAATCATCAAGCCGTGGTTTCTAAGGTTGTTTCATAAGCCACAACAAAGAGTTATACATGGCAGGTGCACAATACTTATAGAATGCAAAAATATGTAAATGAATCTTGTGCTCACTTATCGTGAATAAAATATGGAATTTATATTTTGATGGAACGACCCATTCAGGTGAGTCACATTAAAGCATATTGAAAGCATCTACCTTTCAATGAATAATTCCTGCTGACTCATTCAAGCCATCATTAAATTGTAAATCAATTATTACATTCATTTTTGATAAATAATATTTTATTTTAGGACAGCAGCCCTATTTCATTTTTAGTGATTCCAGATGATAAAAATGATAGCAAAATATGAATGACCCCCTAGTAGAAATGAGAATAAACAAAATTTCTAAAGCAGAAAAAAGTATGTTATTCAAGGATAGCACAGATCATACAGCGATTGTGTAGAAATAACCATAAAAGCTTAACATCTCATTTCAGTCCAAATTTCTCCAGGAAAGTGTCATATCTTTAAAGCATTGGCTTTCTCTGATTATTCTCACTGTATTTCAAAGAAAGGAGATGATTCTCTTTGAGTGTTTCTACTGAAAACTTTGGCTTTGTTTCAATGTCCCCTTCCAGTCATTTTGTAGTGAAATGAGTAGAATTGTCTAACATGATCATGGAAGTTCACTCTGAATTTCCTCGTCAATGAGCCAGTTGGGATAGCTGGGAACTCTACCCTTCCAGCACCCATAACGTCTCATCAGAAGGACCTGCACCCTGTCTCAGCTTCACAGGGACCAGTTGTCATTCCTTGAGAAGACAGCGTACAATGTCTCTTGGGTGTCAAGCTCTACAGGTCCTGTGCAGCTGGTATTTTTAGACAACTTGTGTCAACAGTTGTCATCAAAATTTCAGACTGCCTGACACCAGGCTCACTTTGTTTTCCCAAAACTACTTTCTTACAGTTGATCCATGTAATGAAGAATAAGAGAAAACAATCCCCTTAGAGCATAAAAAGCATTCGGAATCCATGAACACCCAGGACCTGACAATTCTGTCTCTGAGGGGACCAGGAAAACCAAACTTTCTCCTTTGCTAACCTGATCTTGCAAATAGGAGTTAGTTGAATTCATCTAGAATCTAAATAGAGAAAATATTAGAGACTCCTTAACTGCCCCCCTACACACATACACACACAAAACCACTTTGCATAGCATAGCATTTTTCACACTCTTACTTCTGAGACCTAATTAAATAATTAGGTAAACTTCCGAGCACAGAGTGAGTGACTCAGAAACAATTTGCACTAAATGTTATGGCTCTCACCTTCTAACCAGTATATTGTTACTAAGATAAGTATACAACTAGCACAACTCCTCATTTCTCTCTAAGCTACTGATTTCTTTCATTTCCTTAGCTCCTCTGTAGCAGAGGCTTAATTACCCTGAAATAATTACTATTGCTTAAGCAGAACTTCCCAATGCTATTGCAAAAACCTTCCTTCAAATGGTACAGCATTCTGTTATTTTTCTCTGACATACTTAGCCATGAATTCGTTAACATTTTTCACAGTTGTTGTTTATAAAATTTATACTATCATTTCCAGCCAATGAAGATGTTTCCTATTTTAATACATATTCTGCATTATTATTATTATCATTACTAGTATAATAATAAATTGATTATATAAACATTTTATAGCTTTGATGTTTTCTAATATGACATTATATTTTTATATTACATTCTAATTTCTGCAACATGCTAATTGAAATAGCATGAACAGAGAGCTGAACTAAATTTATACTTTTATAATATATTAAATATACTGTATGTTTTACTTTTAAATTCACCATAAAGATTTCATTACTGGTTCACGTTTGATATGTAATTAATCGTTATATGCATTTTAAAGTGCCTAATTATAAAAAAGGAAAATGTGAGTGGTTATTTCTGAGTAAGGAGATTAGAGTTAACTTATTTTCTTTCTATTGTCTACTGTTCCTTGTTATTTTAAATAAATGTTTAAGAACATGAAAATACCTTACAAATCTAAAGGGGGCAACTGCACGGTTTTGAAAAGGCTTTTCTACCAGATATTATTAACAATTATACAAAAAATATTGTCCAACTCCATCTCTGGGACAAAATATGTATAATATTTAAGGACTAACACCTACTAGATTATTTATACTATTTTTTCATTTTTTTAATTTTTAAGCTTTATTTTTTTATTTTATTTTTCATTACAGTTAACATTCAGTATTATTTTATATTAACTTCAAGTATGCATCATAGTGGTTAGACTATCATATAGTTTATAAAACGTTTCCTCTAATATTTCAAATATGAGCCTGCATCATACATAGTTATTATAATATTATTGACTATATTTCTTATGCTATACTTTACCATTTGGTACCTACCAACTTGTACTTCTTAATCCCTTCACTTTTTTTTTACCCAAACCCTCAATATTTACACTATGTCTTAAAAATCATAATACAGAGCAGTTAATCATTTTTTCAAGGTCTCAATTTTCTCACTTAGACACTCACCAAGTACATTTGCTTCTTTATGACTTCTTAATGTTATAATTATGTTATTATCTTGCCCTTTTTACTTGGTAGACCTATCTTCTTGATATCCATCATGTTAATTAGGTCTTCGTAAACTAGCACATGTCTACAACTCATTGTTTTCTATGAGCTAGGGACAATATTTCTGTTTGTCACAAGTACTAAAATTCTAATTAGCCTGGTTTTAAGGTAAAACAATTAAGGCAGGTATCGTTTCAGTAATCTTCCCAATGTCACCTACAAGTAAGTAATAAATCCAACTTCAGATCCCCTTGCTCCTCCGGCATCATCACCTTGATCAGCTCCTGGCGGCACCATTCACGCAGTAGCCTAAGGAACAGACACTAACAGCCCACCATTGGCCAGAGCCCTCTGCTCTCACTGTGGAATTGCTGTCAATTCCTTCCCAATCTACCAGGCTGCCCGCCAACCCCTGACAGCCAAATGCGGCAAATGGTTTGGCCTCAGAGCATAGGACTAAGTATACAGGTGATCATAGACTTATCTACTCTTTCTGTGAATTCATAAATAAAGAGACAGCTGCTTTATTGCTGGTATGACAGAGGAAGCTACTGATTTAAGATCATACTGACACTACTCTTTCTAAATCAGAAAAATAACATAAAAATGAGAACGTTGACCTGTCTGTGAATTCATTTTTACACAATTTTATTTTAGAAAAGCCACAATCAATGAAAGGTCTAGCATTCATTTTTTGCCAGCCGCTGGCAGATGTTAAGGTTTATTCACCTCTGCTGACTATATTATGAGTAAGGCTAAATTGCCTGACTTTAAACTACCACCCATAATTCACCATGATGCTGGGGCTGCACATCCTGATCCCAGAGCAATGTGTTTTACTCTGATAAATTGGGATTTCTCAACACTGTTGTAACAGCTGAATGACCTTCATTGCTCTGGAGAGAAAGCACCCTGCTTTCAACTCCCCAGGAGATACTTTGCCTTAAATGAGGGTCTAGTTGTTCCTTCAGATCCAGCAAGTGATATGCTAGTGGTGGCACTGAGAGCTGAGGGGGAAAGTAAATGGCACCATTTGCTTTAAAATAAAGCCTCAGGTACTGATGCTAACAGCCTTTTGCCTAAGTATTTACAGAAAAAGCAGTTGTTGCAGGAATATACATGAAATGCAAAGAAAAAAATATATGTACATACACACAGAGGAAATAGTTACTACATGTATTCTTTTGTGCTTCAGTCCAAGAACCTTACCTCTAAAGAAGATAGAGACATACTGTGGAGGCATTGTGGGTTCAGGTTCTGACCACTGCAATAAAGCAAATATCTTCGCAAATGATGCACACAAATTTTTGGTTTCCTGGTCCATACAAAATTTATTTTTACACTATACTGAAGTCTATTAAATATGTAACATTATGTCAAAAAACAATGTAAATAATTTAACTAAAAACACTTTATTGCTGAAAAATGCTAAACATTATCTGAGCCTTCAGCAATCATCTTTTTGCCGGTGGAGAGTCTCGCCTCTCTGTTGATGGCTATTGCCTGATGGGGTGGGGTTTGCTGAAGGGTGGGTGGCCATGGCAAGTTTTTAAAATAAGACAAGGGAGTTTACTGCATCGGTTGACTCATGAACCATTCTTTCATGAACCATTCTCTATAGCACATGATGCTGATTGTTAAAATGTTACCACAGTAAAACTCCTTTCAAAATTGAAGTCAATCCTCTCAAACTCTATCTCTGTTTTATCAGTTGACAGACAATGCTAAATTCTTTGTTCTCATTTAAACAATCTTCACAGTATCTTCACTAAGAATAGTTTTCATCTCCAGAAATCACTTTCTTTGTTCATCCATAAGATTAACTTCTCATCCATTAAAATGTTATCAGGAAGTTGCAGCAATTCAGTCACATCTTCAGGTTGCACTTCTAATTCTATTTCTATTGCTGTTTCCACCACATCTGCATTTACTCACTCCACTGAAGTTTTGAACCCCTCAGTCATCCATGAAGGTTGGAATTAACTTTTTCAAAACTTGTTAATGTTGATATTTTGACCTCTTCCCATGAATCACAAATGTTCTTAAGGATTTTTAGAATGGTGAATGCTTTCCAGAAGGTTTGCAATTTACTTTGCACGGATCTGTAAGAGGAATTACTATCTGTGGCAGCAATAGCCTTATGAAATGTATTTCATAAATTATAAGACTTGACAGTCAAAATTACTTTTTGATTCATGGGCTGCAAAATGGATGTTGTGTTAGAAGTCAGGAAAACAACATTTATCTTATTATACATCTCCATCAGGGCTCTTGGGTGACCAGATGCATTGTCAATGAGCAATAATATTTTGAACGGAGACTTTTTTTTTTTTTTTCCTGAGGAATAGGTCACAACTCTGGGCTTAAAATATTCAATAAACCACACTGTAAACAGATGTGCTGTCACTTAGGCCTTATTGTTCCATCTATAAAGCACAAACAGAGTAGATTTAGCACAATTCTTAATGGTCTTAGGATTTTTGGAATGGTAAATAACCATCAGTGTCAACTTAAAGTCACCAGTGGCATTATCCCCTAACAATAATGTCAGCCTGTCCTTTGAATCTTTGAAGCCAGACAATGACTTTTCTTCTCTAGCTGTGAAAGTCCTAGATGGTATCTTCTTCCAATATAAGGCTGTTTTGCTAACATTGAACATCTGTTGTTTAGTGTAGTCATTTTCATTAATTTTCTTATCTAATCTTCTGGATAACTTGCTATAGCTTCTTTCACTATATGTTTGCTAACACTGGTTTTTTCTTCTTGCATCTTTATGTAATGGAAATGATTTCTTTCTTTAAACCTCATGAGCCAACCTCTGCTAGTTTCAAAAGTTATTCTAAAGTCTCCTCACCTCTCTCACCCTTCATAGAATTGAGGAGAGTTAGGTTTTGCTCCATATTAGGCTTTGTCTTAAAGAGATGCTGTGGCTGATTGATCTTCTAGTCTAACCACTAAAACTTTATATTTTAATAATACTGTTTTAACTTTCTTATCATTTATGTTCTCACTGGAGTAGCACTTTTAATGTTTTTCAAGAACTGTTTCCTGCCCTGGCTTGTGTGGCTCAGTGGGTTGAGTGCTGGCCTGTGAATCAAAGGGCCCTTGGATCAATTCCCAGTGAGGGCACATGCCTGGGTTATGGGCCAGGCCCCCAGTAGGGGGCACTCAAGAGGCAACCATGCATTGATGTTCCCCTCTCTTTCTGCCTCCTTTCCCCTATTTTTAAAAATAAATAAAATCTTAAAAAAAAACAAAACTGTGTCTTTGAATTCACAACTTGACTAACTAGTGCAAGAAATGTAGGTTTCAAAACATCCTGGCTTTCAACATGTCTTCCTCACTAAGCTTAATCATTTCTAACTTTTGATTTAAAGTGAGAAATGTGTGATTATCCCTTTCACTTGAACATTTAGAGTCCATCGTAGAATTATCAACTGGCCTAAATTCAATATTGTTGTGTTTCAGGGAAGAGGGAAGACTAAGGAAAGGAAAAGAAGAAAGGTTTTTTCTTAAAAATATTTTATTGTTTATGCTATCACAGTTGTTCTAGTTTTCTCCCTTTCCCCCTCCTCCACCCAGCCCACCCCCAACCCCATAGTCAATCTCCACACTGTTGTCCATGTCCATAGGTGATGCATAAATTTTCTTTGACTAATCCTTTCACCTGGTTATTGACATAACACTTATCAATTAAGTTATCTCTCTTATATGGGTGCAGTTTTTGCCATCTCAAAATAATTACAATAGTAACATCAAAGATCAGTTATCATATAGATAGACATAACAAAATAACAACAACAACAATAATAATAATAAATGCTTGAAATATTAAAAGAACTACCAAAATGTGATAGAGATACAAACTGAGCAAATGGTATTGGAAAAAAAGCACTACAATACTTGCTCAACCCACTATTGCCCACTAAACTTCAATTTGTAAAAAAAAAAAAAAAATAATCTCTGTGCAGCACAATAAAATATATATGCTTGTATTGGAAATATTGTCATCTTTTTCATCTAATATGTTTTACATAATGAAATCACATTGGACATTATTCCATTCTAGGAGATTGTAGTAGCTCTTGTTGATTTGTTTCTTAAAATTCAAAATGACTCCTTTTACTCAGTGCGCTATAGAAAGAATACAAACAACTATTTTAGTAAGACCAGTATTCAATATTGTATGGAAAAAAAAAAACTTTTCTCATAACTAAATATTTTCCTAGATCAGAATTTATTCATATTGACTTTGGCAGTGGGCTTGTTTAGAATCACAACAGAATATATAACCTGGAAAAAATATTTAAGAGGAATCATTTTGAACTATCATGACCTTGTTGGATTTCACAGGAAAAGAAAAGGGATTAGACTAAATTTCAATGATTTTAACATCTAGGAACTCTAAACAACTGAGCTGAGTGGACGAAGGGACTGGTATCGAAAGAAATAAGAAACTGAAGATATTGCTTGACTTGAATCATTTTTAACTGTCATTGGTGTCCATCTAAGTCACATGGCTCTTTCTCTCAGGTGTATTCTTCATATGTCCTTCCTACCTTCCAAAGAGTCATCCTAGTCTTCAGTATGGTATTTTCTTCAGCTCACCTCAAGATTTCCCATAACAAAAGTTAACTATACACATGATTTTTCCTGTAGAGTTCTCCTCACTTTCACCAAATACGTCTTCTTGGAAAACATCAAAATATAGCTAGATTAGTTTCTTTCTAGCCTGTTCACTTAACTCAGTGAGGCGCTCCTTAGTTTTGCCTAATTGAACTTTGGAAACAAAAGTGGCTGCCATTGCTGTCCAGAAAAGAGACTGTACTGTCATCTTAGGCAATTCAAGGCAACCTCTAATTTTTAGATTTATGCAGGGGAGCATCAGGCCCAGTTTCCATGCTCAGAGAGAAGTATCTCTAATTGCTCACATCTTTAAAGTCCATCAGAAAACAGAATTAAAAAGAGTAAAACCTGCTTAATGGCAAAGTGGAGAGGAGTTGAGAAAGAAAAGAGATCAGTCGACTAAGATGTAAGAACATTTGTATAAAGTTACAATTAAGTTTCAGGAAATATCAGGTAAAAAAGAATAGAAAAGTTCTAAACTAATGAGACAGTTATCACATCTCAAATATAATTTGACAAAATAGCTCTTTGGATTTGGATTTCTTACTTTGATAACATTACGTCCCATTCACTGCCTGCCAAAGAGAAGGAAAAAAAAAATATTTGACTGTTCCTTCAAAGAAGTGTCTGCTGAAAAGATTGAAGATAATACTAAAATGCAGACTGTGCCCAGACAGTTAATAAGAGTCATCAAAAAAGCATTTTGAAGAAAGGTATTCTGATTTCCGTGATTCATTCTAAAAACCTTATAATTTCAATAAACTGCTATCTAAAATTAGATTACTTTTAAAGTGAAGAATATTCAAATTAGGAAAAAAAAGATTTAGTTTTGTCTCTCTCCCCACCCCACTACTTCCCCCTGTTCCTTCCCTCCCTTCCTCTCTTCCTCCACGAACACAGATAATGCAAGATGCTGTGCATACTCATTTCAAAATCTCAGGCTACATCAACAGAGTGAAATCTCTAGGAAAGCTGAAAAGAAAAAAAACAGAGTTTTTAAAATAATAATGCAAAAGGAAAGTCCCTTCATTCATTATATCAAATACTGATTGAGAACCAATTATAAACTGGGTGGGTATACAACTAGGTATTTGGGATTAAATGGTAAATAAACACAGATGTTTCCTATATCCAAAGAGCCCAGTGTTTAGTGAGTAAAATGGTACTCAGATAATCACACAAAAATAAATACATTACCAACTATAGTTATTGCAATAAAAGAAAGATGCATGGCACCATGAGAGCTTTAATGGAAGGATGTGACTTAATCATTCTCATCATGGAAGCCACCACAGAGGAAACAATGACTGAGCCGGGGAAGGGAGGGAAACAATAAGTATTAATTAGAGAGAGTTGGAAAACATTGTTCTAGCCAACAGATCTTCTTCTGCAAGTAAAGGTCCTGCTTCAGAAGGCAGGTAGGTGTTTGAAGAACTGAAAGGAAGTTGGAATATGGGAGTCCAGAAAGAAAGCAGAAGTGTAATGGCATTGAGATTATATATGTGATCTGAAATGACTAGTGTGCTCATCTTTTTTATTATGTTATTCTTCAATTAAAGTTGTCTGCATTTTCTCTCCTCCCTTCCTCCCCACCCCATCCAACCCCACCTCCCTCCCTTGCTTCCACCCTCTCCATCGGTATTGTTCCCGTGTCCTTTGTAGTAGTTCCTGAAAACCTTTCTCTCCACAATCCCCTCTCCCCTCCCCTCTGGCTATTGTTAGATTATTCTTAATATCAATGTCTCTGGTTATTTCTTGCTTACTTTTTTCTTTTGTTGCTTATGTTCCAGTTAAAGGTGAGATCACATGGTATTTCTCCCTCACCTCCTGGCTTATTTTGCTTAGTATAATGCTCTCCAGTTCCATCCATGCTGTTGCAAAGGGTATAAGTTCCTTCTTTCTCTCTGCTGTGTAGAATTCCATTGCATAAATGCACCATAGTTTCTTGATCCACTCATTTGCCGATGGGCACTTGGGTTGCTTCCAGCTTTTGTCTATTGTAAATTGTGCTACTATGAACATCAGGGCGCATAGGTTCTCTTGGATTGGTGTTTCAGAGCTCTTAGGGTATAATCCCAGCAGTGGAATTACTGAGTCAAAAGGCAGTTCCATTTTTAGTTTGTGTGATCATTTTTTAAAGGTATGACCCATGTTTTGAAACCAGTAGGAAGCTGGAGAGTATCTAACTGACAATTGTATTTCAAAATCAACACTGTTTTACACTGTTTGGAGAATTAATTATTTGGGGGCAAGATTAGATTTAAAGTAATAATTATTTTTAATTACTTTATTGTTCTTCAATTACAGTTGTCTGCACCCTCTTCCCTCCACTCCTCCTACCCCCTCCACTCCTCCTACCCCCTCCAAACCCACCTCCCTCCCCTGCTTCCACCCTCCCCCCTTGGTTCTGTCCATGTGTCCTCTATAGTGGTTCCTGAAATAAAACAATTATTTAGAATAATTATCTACGAGGACAATGCAATATTCCAGATGAAAAGGGTATCGGTGCTAGAGAGATACAGAGAGAAGATAACCTGATGTACACATCTGAGATAAATTGACAGAACTGGTGAAGATTTGATCATAAAGTAGTCTCAGAGAAGCCTAGGAAACTTCTATGTTTCTAATTTGTTTAAAAAGAAGGATGGAGATGTACTGAAGGACGATTGTACTGTCCACAAAAGAGAAAGTCATGGTTTCAATTGGGGACATGTTGAGTTTGAATTACATTTGTTCTAATCAAGCAAAATTATCAAGTGTACAAATGATATATAAACGATGAAATTAAAGTAGTGGTCAGATGAAGAGATTTTTTCAAAGTGAGGTGAACAGTAAATAACAGGGTAAGTTCTGTGCATTAATACTATAACTTGATGAATAGAAACCATGGAAGTTTGGATTTTTGTGGAGGACCAAGAAGGACGTTGTTGCTTAATTCTATTTGTCATAATTCTATTTGTTTTAAGTTGAAGTGTAATCCACTTCCAACCCCAATCTTCTAGTTCTATGGAAGAAAATGTAAAGCATGAATCACAGGACTGAGGAAGGAGTAGCTCCCTATAGAGAAAACTGGGCTGAAAACTGAACAGTGGAGGAAAAAAGAAAGGATCCTAGAGAAGGAACTTCCTTATATCCCTCTGGGTTGAATTTAGATGTGGACTGATAGGAACAAAGAAAAATGGAAGGGTGCTGTTTATACCATCTGTAAATCAGAGAAGCAGGGGAGGACATTTTGATAATTTAATAAAAGCCATGGAGTATACTTCCTTTTAAACTTAAAAAATAAGCCTTTGGGATGTCTATTTGCAGGAAAAATTATCTGAAATTAAGCATTTAACTTTAAGCATGTATCCAAGCATATTATAGTACTGAATTTCAATCAAAGCACATTATAGAATTAAATCAGTTAGCAGGACATCATGGCAACTAAGCTGTTCATTGCATGTCAAAGCAAGAAAATACCTGGCAAAAACAATATTGTCCTTGGAATTAACTCACTCAGGAAGCAAATATGAAGAAGGATAGTAATTTTTGACTCTAGAACTTTGATTGTGTAGGTCATATTTGGGGGAGGCAATTCAGATGAGATGAGATTATGAGAGTAGGGTCTGGTCTGATGAGATTACTGTCCTAATAAGAAAAGACATCATATATCCATCTATATCTATCCATATCTATTATCACCTATAACTATATCTATATCATATATATATATATATATATATATATATATATATATATATATATCATCTAGCTATATCTACATTTACATCTATATTAATATCCAGACCTTTATCTGTATCTGTATCTTTATTCTCTACTCTGTATGTCTCCCTCATGTGAGGATGCAGTGAGAAGGTGGCCAAATACAAAGTTCTCAACAGACCATGCCAGCACCCTGATCTGAGAATTCCAATGTCCAGAACAGTACAGAATTTCTGTTGTTTAAGCCATCCAGTCTATGGTATTTGATCTTGGCAGCACAAGCTGAGTAATCTAACACCTTTGAAAAGGAAACTAGATACAAGTTTCAAAGAGTTCTCTCCCAACTGAGTCACACAGCATGTGTTTAATTCTAGCAATGAGCTAAGATAATATGAATAAAATGTCTACCAGAGAAATTTATTAGACTCTTAGTACCCAGGGTTTTAATTGGGAGCTAGTCATGTAGAAACCCTCTGCCTGGCATGTTTCAAAATTCCAGACTCCTAGGCAGAAAGCAGGTGTTCAGCATAAGACATACTGTTCGTACAAGCAGTCTAGGCACAGTGAGCCATGCTTATTAGTTTGGAAATGATGAGAACCCTTCCTAAATCTCAGATGCCCACCAAGGGCATTTCCAGCAATAGCAGACTTCGGCTTGCTGTGTTAACACTTTTCTGGATATAGTCCAGTCTGAAATGTACCAAGTACAGAAATCTAAGGAATTCTACAGGGAAAGAAAAGTCACTACTGGAAGAAACATTTGAGTGGTGCACTGACTATAAGAAAAAAATTACAAAATTAAATTTGCGAGGGCTCGAAAAATGCTGACAGTTGTGTAAGCTTCCTGGCCTTGAGGTAATGCTCAGGGTGAAAGCCAAGTTCACAACATTACCTGGACTTGACTGACTGCTGACAGTCCATGAGAAGTTTGACAGCAGAGAAATTGCCAAGGAAACATATGTAGAGTGTGAGACCATCTGGCATAAGATGTTGAAGAGAATTTTAGTTTTGTAATAATATGAAAATATTATTTGCAAAAGGCACTGCAGGAGGAGACCCCGAGGAATGAGATTCAGAAAGTCAGGCAGTGATCAAATACCTGGAGGTGAAACTCACTTTACATAAACCTAGGCTATTTTATCCTCAATGCCTGGCTTTCAAAGACCCTGAGAGCTTCCCTCCAACCAAAGTCTCTTTTAGTGTTAGAATTAATTGCCTTCTGTGGACTTTTTTTTTCTTTCTTGACTGTTTCTGACAGGATTTAGAATTCATGGTTTTATTAGCCTCATAAAAGTAGTTAGGAAAAGTCACTTTTAATTTCTTTTCCTGCTTATCAGAAGATTTGTGCAAGATCGGGGTTATTTCTTTTTTAAATAGTTGGAAGAATTCACTATTAAGCCCATCTGGTTCCAGAGTTTTCTTTTGGGAACTTTTTAAAAATAACAAACTTCATTTCTTTAACAGATGCCTCACTACTGAGATTTTATATGTCATCCGGTAACTTCAGTGAATTGTATCTGTGGAGGCACTTGTTCATTTCAAGTAAATGGTCAAATTCCTTTGCTCAAAGGTGTCCACAATATTCTTTTATCATTTATAGTATAGATCTATGCTTATGCCCACTTTACCATTTTTATTTTTATATTATTTTCTCTCTCTGTTTTTCCTTGATCAATCTTGTTGAGGATTTATCAAATTGATTAATATTTTATTTTTTCCAAATTTCAACTATTGGCTTTGTTATTTTCTCCTTTCTACATTATTTTTAAAATTGTAATCAATAGTGTTTTTGTCTGTATGATTCTTTTATTTTTCCCATTCTCTTTCTTCTTGACATAGGAAGTTAAATTGTTGCTTTCCTCTTTCTTCTTTCTCATCCATGCATGCAAAGCTGTATACTCCCCTTTAATCATTGTTTTGATTGTATTTCACAAGTTTTTGTCCACCATATTTATTATAATTCAGTTCAACAATTTTCTAATTCTTATGCTGATTTCTATTAGATCCAGGAGATGTTTAGTAATGTATTATTTACTTTTCCAATAGTACATCTTTTTACTGTAGTCTTATTATTGATTTCCATCTTAATCCCATAATTAGGGAACATACATTAATTATTTAAAGTATTTTACAATTTCCAATTATTGCAATATTTTAAATTTTGCTGAGGCTTTGTTATAGCTTACCACACGTTGATTTTGATGAACATATGCTCTGAACAGAGCTAAATGCTGTTGTTGGCTCCAGCATTCTACATGTCAACAAGTACAGGGTCTGGCACAAATGACACTCCTTTTTTATTACAAAATCTTTTATTACAAAATCAAAGCATGTCATTTGGTAACATAACAATATCTCTCTCAAGCACACCATGTGACATTTTAGGTGAAACATTCAAATTAAAACTATAAATGATTACCCCCATATTAGTTAGTACCCTGCCAACCACACTCAAGCAGGCCTTACTTCTGCCAGACCCTGCATGTTGATTACAATCTTCAATTTTTTTTAATCCTTTCTTATTTTTGAGTGATTCTCTTTAAACTATGAAGAGACACTCCAGATAATCAAAGTCAAAGTCCTTTCAGGTGGGTAATACTCATTTGCATTCAGTTTTGAGATGATTCAGTTGAGAGACCAATGTCTTAGCCATTGAGATAATCTTTAAATGCATGACAGTAATCCAGGTATGTCACACTTTTATACTAAACGCACATCTTGGGAAGCTCTGCAGAATAACCCATTAAAACTGATTTTTAACCGCAAAGATTTTTAGTAAGTGCAATCAAATGTTAGCATGCTTTTTTCACAGATTTAAAAATAATTGAGATAATTATTTTTTTAAATCTAACATAAATGCATTTCATAAAAATATATGCTTAAAGTGGAAAGGGAGCATGATAGTTTTATATTTATCTTTAGATTTTAACATTTTCAAAAAACAGTTTCAAATAATATTTGCTAGTTATCCTATGAATCACAGAATGATTCCCTTATTATGAATTATTTACCTCACCAAATATTCTCAGATCACGTTTGGGAGTAACTCCTCACTGAAGAGGGAGAGAGAGAGAGAGAACAAAAGCAAGAGCAAAAAGTAAAGAAATCACAAACTGGAAACTTAAGGACAAAATTTGGCCCTGAGAGATTTGTTATTTGATCTATAGAACTTTTCAAACTTATTCAATATTTTAAAACTGAGAGATGCCATATGAATATAACTGTTATTTTTTTCCTGTATTAGAAGATTGACAAACCCAATGCCATCATGTCCTCAGAACCCCACAGCCTCCGATGTTGGATCCTAGTAGCTTCTCCCTCAAGTTTTCTGCCTGGGAAAGACAAAGAGATATTTGTAAGCTCTGTTATAAATAAGTTCTATGATCTTCAGCCTCCAGTTAGTCATCATCTATTCTATGTCCTGTCAAATGGATTGTGTTTGGGTGCTGATTAGATATTGCATGTCAGTCTGTGGTACTGGATGTAGCATAGAGTAGGAAATAATATGTAAAATATGCATCAAATTTGTAAAATCGTACGCTTGGTGATCATTTTAATAAAATCTGCTAGGGGTTTTATTTAGGTTACAATTACATATGAGCATTTTGAATGATTAAAATATTTACTATAGATGAATGACACACTCCTATAGCATTGTGGCGACACAGCATCAGAAATAAGAGCGGAGACAGAAAACAAAAAAGGGGCAAGAGAAAGCGACTGGGACCTAGCTTTGCCCTCGAAGGAGTGTCCCACCGTCCCCAAGCTCTGAATATTTGATGCAGAGCGGCAAGAGAGAATTCTCCATCACAAGCAGCAGGGTTGGCAGGAGTGCTCAGGAATTTGAGTGTTTGAAATTTAGTGTCTGTACCTCATAACACTATTTAATGTCAAAAGAACTTAATGGTAGTTTCTGAAATAACTGTCATTTTAAAAGTGCCACTTTTTCTGAAATCTGTATATTAGTTTAGAGTAAGCCAGAGCAAAGCTGACTTGATCATAAGCCTCTGAGTCATGTGGAATCAAAATTATACCATAAATCTGCCTAGAAATATTGTTAGTCCAACTGTCTAAAATAAGGATACATCTTCTCAGAGGTCGCTAAGCTGCATAGCAGCTGTAGCAGATTAAAAACTTAGTGCCATTACTTTGCAAGGTGGAAGCTCTTGATTCTTAGATTCAGAGATGCATAAAGGACAACAGAATTTGGATGTACTTTTGAACTAAAAGAAAATCAGTTGCCTGATTTTTTTTTTTTTTTGAGTTCATGTAGATTCTGGGATGTGCTTTGACTGAACAAAACTGAGTAGCAATATTTTAAGTACCAGCAGCTCTTTATTCCATTAAAAAATTTAATGAGACCAAGCCATGGTTTAAATGTAAGAAAGAAGGGAGCTTAATGGAAAAAGTATTTTAAAAAAGTGAAGATATGTAGGCAGAAAGCTGAAACATGGAAGAGGGTTTCTCTCTTTGAACCTTATGGGTAAAGAATAACTGGTTTTCTAACACAGTGCAGTTAAACTTAGCTGCCAGAAAAGAAAATAATAAATAATGCCTGGTACAATGACATTTGAACACCATCCAAGTCATCTTTAAATAACAGCACTGATGGAGCTTAAAATTTCACTATAGTCTCTCCCACCTTAATTTCATATAATTCACCAACACATCTAGATGAGAAAACTTTTTATAACCCATCAGGACTATATTTTCCCATCCAGAGGTCCCCTAGATAAACTATAAAGGTTTCCACAAATTCAGTATCTTATTCTTTTTATCTCCTGGAACCTGAAAACCGTTCTCTGTGAGGAAATATTATGAAATTGTCTTAAGAAATACATAAATGTACTATTTATATATAATATATACATTATTTACATAATACACAGAGATAATATAATACACTTATATGAAATACACAGTTTATATTAAGAAAACCCTTAATGTCTTTCCTATATGTATTTCTTCTATTAAATTTCTATATAAAATTTATATAAATGTCTCACATTGAAAATACACAGATGGCCTTGAAACTTCAATGTATAATTGGAATTTCCCACTTCTCATACAAAAAAAGAATCAGTTCTGGTTGGGGACAGAGATGTCTAGTTTTCCATGACCTACTTTTTAGCTTTATCTCTAGCCCATTAAAATCAGTATAGGCAGAAGTTTAAAACTACTACCAAATATAGACAAATGATATACTTTTAAGTATTTAAGAGAAACTATCAACCAGTCTCTACCGGCATTTTCAAACACTTCCGCATTCTAGGACAATCATTCTTCAGGTTTTTCTTATTTTTTTTAATTTAAACTTTAAATAAATAATAAAAGAAATGATAAAACAAGTGAGCATTACTCTAATCTAATTCTAAGGAAAATAATTTCTTAGGATATAGCTTCATTTTTTTTTTTCAAAATTTTCATTAATTATATAGGCCTTTTATATATGAATGTTTTGGAGATAGGAAGAGGAGGCTGGGAGAATATGTCTCTAATAGTCCAAGGATTCTTTGTTATAATATTTTCTTGGAATTTCCTATAGCTTGGGTCCTTTATTGTTCATCATTAATATTTTATTTGTATCATACCAACATGATTACTATTTGACATGATGAAAATTTGAGGGCTGCTCTCTTTTACAAGATATTGGAATGCTTTTATATATAACAGTTCAGCATGTATAGTTTTGAAAATTGACACTAGTCTAGTGTTAACTTTTAAGGCATTTCAGTAAGAATAAATGTACACATTCAACCAACATTTATTGAGATCTTATAAGATATCATGACTCACACTAACAGGAATTGGAAAATCTAGAAAAAGTAACTAAATGACAAATCCAAAATGAAATATAGAAATGGCGTAATGCAGATGAGGGGGCAAAAACATTAGTTGATCACCTAGTTTGTTTAAAGTGGCATGGAAATTAACACAAGAAGGAAGTGTAATAAGGTGTAGAAGCATTAGGAGAATGGAACAGCCATAGAGAATAACAAGTAGTGTGCTATGGCTGGAGCGAGAGTGTGTGAGTGGTGGACTGATAAGAAATGGGTTAACTGAGCCATCTGAGATTAGATGTGAAGCTATTGAAGAATTTTAAACTTAGAGTTACTAACTAGCATTCTATTGCAGAAAGATTATTCCAACAGTTGTTTTAAGTGTTGATAGATTGGAGGAGTATAAAACATCAAGCAAAGAGAAATAAGACACTGATAAAGGAGGGAGAAGAAAGTGAAAAGATATATTACAGGGATAACAAGTAGAATAGAACAGATTTGGATGTGAAAAAGAGAGAGAAATGCATATCTTAGGCAATAAGCTGTTTGGGTTTTGTGGCAATTCCCTCTTATGCAGAGTACAAAGGAGAAGAAATACATTTTGGAGGGAAAATAGGGGTATTTGTTTTGGATATTTTACTAGAGATTTCAGTGTGATCCAAAATGAATAATGAGTCAGTTGTGATATTTAAAACATTTAATAATGGATACAGCACAGACAATGGTTAATCAGAGTGGTTGTTGGCTGATTCCCTGGAGTAGGGTTCTGGAGGCTCCCTGATATGCCACCAAGGGTGAGAGGGGCTTCCTGCTGGGTGGTTCCAAAGTCTATCACACCAGGGTTGGAGCAGAATCATCAGAACAAACAGATGATACTTAACATCACCCCTCCTGTCTGTCTGCCCCTTTCTCTCCTACAGAAAAAAATAAAATGGGATGGCAGCTGTAATGGTCTTATCCAGCATCGTTCACATGTTCATACCTGTACTGGTGAACCAGGATGAATATCACCTCTGCATATGTTGTCCTGTGTGTTAGGAGAGAGAGAAAATTGGGAGTCTTTTCTCTTTGCACTAGTTCCCGGAGTCCTTTGAATGAATAGACTTCCTCCTCTTTCTATGGTATAATTGAATAATGCTTTTTTACTCAATGTCTTATAGGGTTCTTTCCTAAAGAATAGGAGATATTCCTTTCTCTCTGCCTTGCATTAAATTAATTAAATGGTTCTTTTTATATGAAAGTGTCAAAGAAGGAATTTTTTAAAATCTCGAGATAGATATATTCATAAGGAGTTTTAAGCAAGGTTCTTTTAATTTTCCACTTGGGATGATACCAAATAGTGATTAGATATTATCTACATTGGTTTCTTAATGATGGCTTGGTAATTTATTTTTTTCTTCATTATTTAAAAAATAAGAACTGGGATATCTATACTCAAGTATGTCTCAGAGTGTCAAGTACTGTGAAGTGTTTGAATTTATCCTTCTTGCAAAATACCAAGTTAGCCTGCTACAGACTGTTGCAAGGATGCTTGCAGAACATATGAATCTTCTGAGTGAGACACGATGACTTTACTACTCACATTTCTGATAGCCAGAATATCAGCATTTTCTTGAGTAAGTTACTCAAGTTTCAATTTCCAAGTGGCAAGGCAAAGACGTCCAGGTGAAGCTTGCACATGAGTGAGTTAATAGAAGAGAAGCCCTAAGTTCAGGAGACCTAAGCTTTCATGGGTATTAAGCATAAGTACCCTTTGCTCCAGAGATAAACAGTATTTTACTGTACTAGAAAGTTAACAGGTATGCCCTTCGTGTTGAAAGGAGGTATTATTTCTATCTCCCAAAGTCTTCACTATGCAAACACCACTGAGAGGAGTCTAGACCAAGATACACAGAAATAAAAGATTCATAGAACATCATCTTCCAACAAAATCTGTCCATCGTTTTTGACAATCTTGACTTCAGGGAAATTCCCCCATAGGTACACCTCTTCCATTGGCGAGCTGATTAAATTGGACAGTCAGTGACAGGAACCAAATCTGTTAATTTGTCTTTAGCTTTTAACTTAGGCTGTTGTCAACATGACTCCAAGTGGAAGAATAAGGCTGGACTGCAGACTTCAAACAGACCCTAGCATCTTATCAACCAGCTGAAAAATTCCCTTAATTATCAGGGTCTACCTTAGAAAACCATGTGCCATTCTTTTCAGGTTTCTGAATTCACCTTTCCATGTGGCCCAAGGCATTAATTAAGTACCACAGAATGTGCTAATTACATGTATTACATCTCTGCATGATAGAAGGAATTCTAGGGCATTTCTAAATCCAAAGCAGGCCAAGGAATTGAGAAAGGCCTCAAAGTCTTCAAAGGTCAGAGTAGTATTTATTTAAACATTTAAAGGTGTCTTATGACCATCTCTTATGAGAAATTCACCATGTTTTTGGAAAGGAAGCAGGTAATATACGGCTTCCAGTCAAAAAAATATAATCCAAGACTTTCCAATTTAGTTTGAAAAAATTTTTATCAGTCCTTGCTTTTGAAGGGCCTGGTAAAGACATAAAGTTAAGGGAGGAGGGAAGATGGCGGCGAGATGGGGGAACAGAATTTACTTCCTCCTGCCCACTGGTGGATTTTCTGAGGAACGGGGTGAAAACCCAGCAGTATTCCAACACATATGATGATTGATGCCCAAGATTACAGGGGAATTTGAACATTCATACGGTAAGCAGAGTACTTCAGCACGAAAGGGTCCCCACCGGGACCAGCCCGAGGAGCGGGGCGGGGCTTCAGTCCCAGACCCAGCAGCTGCCTGGATGTGACGCAAGATGCTTGGGGAGGGAGCCAGAGTAGGATTTGTGAGTGGTCAGATGCTTGTTTGGTCTGACAGGCATAAATAGGAAGAATTTTTCAGAGAGGAAAAATAGGAAAAAAAGAGGTGCTCCTGGCTATTTGGAGAGGCCCCGCCTCCAACAGTAAGGTCGGCGTGTGCACCAGATCCGTGCGTGCACAGGATCAGAGGCCCAGGGAAGTCTGCCTATAGAACCTGAGTGAGAACATGGTCAGCCCTCGCCCCCCGGCAGCTTGTGCTTCCATCAAGGGGAATTGGAGACTGTTTGATCTCGGGGATCGAGGCCTTTCCCAGCTCATTCCAGAAGAATTGGGAACAGTTTGCAATCAGCGGCTCTAGGGCTGAGTGCGGCTTGCGAAACCAAACAGGGGAAGTTAAAGGCCGTGAGAACCCAGCGATCCGTGGTCTAATCGTGCACAGTTCAAAAAGACAAGGGACAGTGCACAACTGGGCCCCTCAGCCAGAGCTCCTTGACGCACATCCCAGGGATAGACAAGAGAGCAAACACAGGCACACAGCTCAAAAATACCAGGGAGAGTGTACAACCGGGGCCCCTCGGTTGGGGTTTGTTGGCGCACAACCCAGGGATAGAGTTAAAAGCGAGCACAGATGTCTCAGAGGTTCCTGAGTCCCTCCTCATTTTTTTTGAATTTTTATTTCTTCCTTCTGGTCCACCCTATTGGTTTAAGTCACAGCTTCCTTTTTTTCCCTATTGGTTCTCTGTAAATCTTCCTCCATTATCTTTATCGTATTCTTCATTGGATCAACTATTTCTTCCAGTTTTGTGAGCATCCTGATTACCAGTGTTTTGGGGCATCTGTTAATTTGGCTATCTCTTCGTCCATTAGTTGTAATTTGTTCTGATCTTTCGTTTTTGGCCATTTTCATTCTTTTTTATCTCAGCGCACCTGTCGGAGTCTTAGAGCGGGACTCAAAGAGGAACACACCAAGGCACATCATAATAACATTACCCAAGATCAAGAATAAGGAAAGAATCTTACAAGCAACAAGAGAAAAGGAGACAGTTACCAACAAAGGAATTCCCATAAGACTGTCAGCGGATTTCTCTAAGGAGACCTTCCAAGCAAGAAGGGGCTGGAGAGAAATATTTCAAATCATGAAAAGCAAGGACCTACAACCAGGAATAATCTATCCAGCAAAACTGTCATTTAAAATGGAAGGGCAGATAAAGTGCTTCTCAGATAAGGTCAAGTTCAAGGAGTACATCATCACGCAGCCTTTACTATATGAAATGTTAAGGGGTTTTATATAAGGACTCATAAGAGAAGGCACCAAGCCCAGATCAGCTACCAGGGAACTCAGATCAGCCACAGCCAAGACGCTTGTGAGGTAAGCAAGCAAAATACAACCAGAGAAACAAATTATAACCAGAGACATTGAAATTTAGAACAATCTGGCAGTAACCAGAGGGGTGGGGAGGAGATAATGGGGACAAGGGTATTCAGGAACTGCTATAAAGGACACATGGACAAAACCAAGGGGGAGGGTGGAAGCAAGGGAGGGAGGGAGGTTTGCCTGGGTTTGGGGGTGGGGGGTAAATGCAGACAACTGTAAGTGAACAACAATAAAGTAAAATAAAAAAAAAAAAAAGCGAGCACAGGTGTGTGGAGCTCACGCTGACAGGCTGACAGCTGGGGACAAAGCCCTTGCCATCCAGCCCCAGCGGAGGTAGCCCAGCAGGACCAATCAGCTTTGTGGGAATAAGGCAGAAGCACCCAGTTGAGGGGAGTGGCAGACTGGAGCTGCAGACCACACAAACTCTTGACTCAGAGCGGGGTCCAAACTATCCAGAAAGGGCGCAGAAAGAACCTATTAGTTAGACCAGCGGAGAAAAATAGGCGGTGAGAGAGCTGCCCCTATCAGGTGCACATCAAAAGACTGTTTGGAACCAGAAGCACACCAAGGAACTGGGCTGGGGTCTGGACAATAGCGAAGAGTACAACTCAGGAAGGAAGAAAAGCAAAACTAATATCTTCCAAGTCGGATGCAGCCTGACCGGACAGCTTTAAAATCAGAAAGCTGAACGGTTTTTTTGTGTATTTTTGTTTTGCTTTTTTGTTTGTTTTGTTTTGTTTTTGTTTTTTTTAGCCCTTCTTCCTCTCTGTCCTTCACTATTTTTTTAATTCCTTCTTCCTCCCTCTCCTATAGTATTCTTAGTCCCCTCCTCCTCATATCTCTCTCTCTCTCTTTTTTTTTTTTTTACTTTTTTGTTTTGTTTTGTTTTTTTTTAATTTATAAAAGATAAAAAAAAAAAAAAAATTGGCCCGGCTGGTGTAGCTCAGTGGATTGAGCGTGGGCTGGGAACCAGAGGGTCCTGGTTCGATTCCCAGTAAGGACACATGCCTGGGTTGCGGGCCAGGTCCCCGGTGAGAGCCATGTGATATAGGCAACCATACATTGCTCTTTCTCTCTCCCTTCTCCTCTCTCTGAAAATAAATAAATAAAATCTTTAAAAAAGATAAAAAAAATATTCTTTTAATTTGTCCTTACATTCTTTTCTTCTTTATACTTTATTCCTCCTTCCTCCCTTCCCTTCCTTATAGTATTCTTTCTCCATTCCTTCACTCCTTTTTTTTCTTCTTTCTTTCCCCCTCAGTCCCCTCTCTTCTTTATCTACAGGTGAGACATAAAAATCTGGAGCTGTGAAAAGACCAGAGTCAGTCCCGGACAGAGGCCAGTCCAAAAAAACAGAGACAGTGAGAGAAAATTAACTTTGCTACTTCAGAGAACTTGACAGATTAATTTAAGAAACAGAGGATAGCAAGAAAAGTTTCACAAACAATGGGAAGACAAAGAAACAACCCCCAAATGAAAGGAAAGGAAGAAACCCCAGAAAGAATGATAAATGAAACAGAGGCAAGCCAACTATCAGATATTGAGTTCAAAGCATTGATTATCAGGAAGCTCAAGAAGCTCTATGAGCTCGCAGAGATTTCCAGAAACTACAGGGAAACTACAATGAACTCACTGCAAACTATGTCAGCATGAAAAAGAAAATAGAAACTATCCAAAAGGGCCAAGCAGAAATGAAGAATACAATATCTGAACTAAAGAACACAATAGAAGGAAACAAAAGCAGGCTCGATGAAACAGAGGATCGGATCAGCGAGCTGGAAGACAAAGTAGAAAAAAAAAAAAGACACCCAAAAAGAGCAGGAACAGGAAAAGAGACTCAGGAAGAATGAAGAGGTATTAAGGGAAATGCAGGACAACATGAAACATAATAATATCTGTATAATAGGGATACTAGAAGGGGAAGAAGAAGGGCAAGGGATAGAAAGCGTGTTTGAAAAAGTAATGATGGAAAACTTTCCTAATCTGATGAGAGAAAAAGTCACACAAGCCCAAGAAACACAGAGAGTCCCAATCAAAAGGAACCCAAACAGGCCCACTTCAAGACACATCATCATTAAAATGGCAAAATTCAAAGACAAAGAGAGAATCTTAAAGGCAGCGAGACAGAGACAGGAAGTAACATACAAGGGAGCCCCGATAAGGTTAGCAGCTGACTTCTCAATGGAAACACTCCAAGCCAGAAGAGAATGGCAAGAAATATTCCAAGTAATGAAAACCAGAGGCCTGCAACCAAGGCTACTCTACCCAGGAAGGCTCTCAATCAAGACAGATGGCCAAATAAGGAGCTTCCAAGACAAAAGAAGTCTAAAAGAATACACCTCCACCAAACCAGCTCTGCAAGAGATGCTAAAGGGACTGATTTAAGGAAAGGAAGAGAAAGAGAGAGAGTGAGGAACACAGGTACAAAAAAGATGGCAGTGAATAAGTACCTATCAATAATAACCTTAAACATAAATGGATTAAATGCTCCAATTAAAAGACATAGAATAATGGAACGGATAAGAAAGCATGGCCCATACATATGCTGCCTACAAGAGACCCACCTCAGGGCAAAAGACTTACACAGACTGAAAGTGAAAGGCTGGAAACAAGTTTTCCAAGCAAACAGACAAGAAAAAAGAGCTGGGGTAGCAATACTCATATCAGACAAAGTAGACTTCAAAAAAAGGGCCATAAAGAGAGATCCAGAAGGGCACTTTATAATACTCAAGGGAAGAATCCACCAAGAAGACATAAATATTGTAAATATATATGCACGTAACACAGGAGCACCCAAATACATAAAGAAAATCTTGGAGGACTCCAAGAAAGACATTGATAGCAACACAATTATAGTAGGGGACTTCAACACCCCACTGTCAAAAATGGACAGATCCTCCAAACAAAAGATCAGCAAAGACATTGTGGCATTGAACAATGCCTTAGAAGAAATGGACTTAACTGATATATATAGGGCCCTTCACCCCAAAGAAGCTAAATACACATTCTTTTCAAATGCACATGGAACATTTTTCAAAAAATAGACCATATGATAGGACACAAAACAAGCCCCAACAAATTCAAGAAAATTGAAATCATACCAAGTATTTTCTCTGACCATATGGGACTGAAATTAGAAACCAACCCAAAGAAAAAAACCCAAAACACTCAAAATCATGGAGACTGAATAGCATGCTATTAAACAATGAATGTGTCAAGGGCGAGATTAGGGAAGATATCAAAAAGTTCTTTGAAACAAATGAAAATGAACTAACAACAACCCAAAACTTATGGGACACAGCAAAGGCAGTCCTGAGAGGGAAGTTCATAGTGATACAGGCCTACTTGAAAAAAAAAAAAAAAAAAAAAGAAAACCAGAAACAGTTTACACAAACAACCTAACCCTACGCCTACAAGAACTCGAGGAACAACAGCAAAGACAACCCAGAGCAAGTAGAAGGAAGGAAATAACCAAAATCAGATCAGAATTAAATGACATAGAGACTAAAAGGACAATTCTAAGGATCAATGAATCCAGGAGCTGGTTCTTTGAAAAGATAAACAAAATAGACAAACCTTTAAGCAGGCTCATCAAGAAAAAAAGAGAGAGGACCCAAATAAACTCAATCAGAAATGAAAGAGGAGATATTACAACTGATGCCACAGAAATACAAAGGATTATAAGCCACTACTATGAAGAACTGTATGCCAAGAAATATGAAAACCTAGGAGAAATGGACAAATTATTAGAAAAATATAATCTTCCAAAACTCAATAAGGAAGAAACAGAAAGCCTGAACCGACCAATAACAGCGGGTGAAATTAAAGCAGTAATCAAAAAACTTCCGACACACAAAAGCCCTGGACCAGATGGTTTCACAGGAGAATTCTACAAAGCATTTAAGGAAGAACTAATACCTATCCTTCACATACTATTCCAAAAAATCCTAAATGATGGAAGACTCCCAAACTCTTTTTATGATGCCAGCATCATCCTAACCCCAAAACCAGAAAAAGACACAACAAAGAAAGAAAACTTAAGGCCAATATCACTGATGAACATTGACGCTAAAATCCTCAACAAAATATTAGCAAACCACATCCAGAAATACATCAAAAAGATCATTCATCAGTGGACTGAGCACGGGCTGGGAACCCGAGGGTCCCGGTTCGATTCCCCGTCAGGGCACATGCCTGGATTGCGGGCCGGGTCCCCAGTGAGGGCCATGTGAGAGGCAACCATACATTGCTGTTTCTCTCCACTCTGTCTCCCTCCCTTCCCCTCTCTATAAAATAAATAAATAAAATCTTTAAAAAAATAAAAAGATCATTCATCATGACCAAGTAGGTTTCATCCCAGGGATGCAAAGATGGTACAACATTCACAAAACAATAAACATAATACATCACATAAACAAAAGCAAAGACAAAAATCACATGATCATATCAATAGATGGAGAAAAAGTATTCGATAAGGTGCAGCATCCATTTATGATAAAGACATTTAGCAAAGTGGGAATAGAGGGAGTATTCCTCAGCATAATGAAGGCCAAATATTACAATCCTACAGCCAACATTATACTCAATGGACAAAAACTAAAATCTTTCCCACTAAGATCAGGAACAAGACAAGGTTGTCCACTATCACCACTTCTATTCAACATAGTACTGGAAGTTTTGGCCACAGCAATCAGACAAGAAAAGGAAATAAAAGGCATCCAAATTGTAAAGGAGGAAACAAAACTGTCATTGTTTGCAGACGACATGATAGTATACTTGGAAAATCCTATAGACTCCACCAAAAAGCTACTCGATCTAATAATTGAATTTGGCAAAACAGCAGGATATAAAGTCAATATCCAGAAATCAAAGGCATTTTTGTATACCAACAGTGAAACAGCAGAAACAGAAATCAGGAAAAAAATCCCATTTGATATAGCAACAAAAAAAATAAAATACCTGGGAATAAACCTAACCAAGAAAGTAAAAGACCTGTACTCAGAAAACTACACAACACTGAAGAGAGAAATCATGGAAGACACAAACAAATGCAAACATATACCATGCTCATGGATTGGAAGAATCAACATCATCAAAATGTCCATACTCCCCAAAGCAATATATAGATTCAATGCAATCCCTATCAAAGTACCAATGGCATATTTCACGGATATAGAACAAACACTTCAAAAATTAATATGGAACCATAAACGTCCCCAAATATCAGCTGCAATTTTGAGAAAGAAGAGCAAAGCAGGAGGGATCACAATTCCTGATATCAAACTATATTACAAGGCCACTGTAATCAAAACAGCTTGGTACTGGCATAAAAACAGACAGATAGACCAATGGATCAGAATAGCGAGCCCAGAAATAAACCCGAGTCTCTACGGGCAATTAATCTTTGACAAAGCGGGCAGAAGCATAAAATGGAATAAAAATAGCCTCTTCAACAAATGGTGTTGGGAAATCTGGATGGCTACCTGCAAAAAAATGAAACTAGAGCACCAACTTACACCATACACAAAAATAAATTCAAGGTGGATAAAAGACTTAAATGTAAGTCGTGACACCATAAAAGTTCTAGAGGAAAACATCGGTAGGAAAATCTCA
>PVJI01018804.1:0-32495 GCA_004026765.1 Micronycteris hirsuta
TTTTTTTTTTCTTCCTTATTTTCCAAATCATTGATTTGATTCTCAACTTCATCCCCTCCACTGTTGATTCCTTGGAGATTGTTCTTTATTTCACTTAATGTAACCTTCATTTCTGCCTGGGTCTTTTTTATGCTATTAAAGTACCCAATGAGCTCTTTGAGCATCCTGATAACCAATGATTTGAACTCTGCATCTGATAGGTTGCATACCTCCATTTTGTTCAGTTCTTTTTCTGGAGTTTTGTTCTGTTCTTTCATTTGGGCCATATTCTTTTGTCTCCTCATTTTGGCAGCCTCCCTGTGTTTGTTTCTGTGTATTAGTTAGAGTTACTTCGACTCCCTGTGTTAGTAGTGTGGCCTATTGTAGAAAAGCGCACCTGTAAGTTGTATAGGGCAGAGCCTTAGGTAATCACCAGGGTAGGTAACCCATGTTACTGCTCTGTGGCTCTGTGTGGTTGAGGGCTCAGAGAGGGAACAAGGATGCTGCCTAGCCTCTGGAGTTTTTCTCAGAAGGAGGCTGTCTGCCAACACTCACCCTGATGCCAGTTACTTCACTTTCTACCAGTATGCCACTGGTGCCCTTCCAGCCATTGCCCTGATGCTGAATCCCAGAGGGCATGGGTCTGTGTAAGTCCTAAGTCCATTGTAGGCCCTTTAAGAGGGATCTCCTGTGAGTCCCACAGTTTCTTCTGTCACACATACACCCACTGGTTTTTACAGTCAGAAATTATGGGAACTTATCTTCCTGGTGCTGGAACCCTGGGCTGGGTGGTTTGGTTTGGGGCTGGGATCCCTTGCTCCTGAGGTATCCATGAATGTGGGACCTTCTGTTCTGCATCCTCATGACTCTCCACCTCTCCGTACATCTCCACATCTCCTCTCCTCCTACCCGTCTGGATGAATGTGGCTTCTCTAAATCCTTGGTTGTCAGACTTCCATACAACTCAGTTTTCTGATGTTTCTGGGTGATATTTGTTTGTAGTCTAGTTGTAATTTTTGCTGTAGTTGTGCGAGGAGGCAAGTGGCATTTATCTACACCTCCATCTTGACCGGAAGCCCAAAGGTCTTGTATATTATGTCCATTTTGCAAATGAGGAGTTACAGGCTTAAACAAGTCAGTGAATGTGCCAGATTTGCACCCATCAGTCTCTGGTTTGAAGGACTGAGTATTTGACTCTGCTTCTGTTCTCATGATTTGTCGGATGATACTCAGAGAAATAGTAGAAACTTTTGTGATTGGGGCATGGAAATGTTTGGAAAAAACATGCTGAGTTCAAACATGTACTTAATAACCACTTTTAATTCATTTAGTCATGTCAAAATAGTTCATATTTATGATAACCAACCTCCAAGATGGCCCCTTGAAGGTTTTCCTGGAATGCATGCTTTTGTTTAGTCCACTCCCACAATGAATAGGGCTGACCTGTGTGACCAATGGGATATTATGACAATGTGTAGCTTCCAAGGCTAGGTCACAAAGACGTTGTGACTTCTGCCTTGCTTTTTCTTGGATCACTCACTCGGGGGAGCCAATTGCGAGGTCACGCACACTGAAGAAGCCCTGTGGAGAAGCCCATGTATCAAGAAGCTGAAACCTCCTGCCAGTATCCACATGTGTGAGCCGTCTTGGAAGTGGATTCCCCAGCCCCATTCAAACCTGCAGATCACTGCAACCCTGATCAACACTTGACTACAGCCTCATGAGAGACCCTGAGCCAGAACTACCCAGCTAAGTCACTCCTGAATTCTTGACTCACAGAGACTTTGAGATAAGAAGTGTTTATTATGTTAAGCTGCTCAGTTTGGGGGTGATTTTGGTACACCACAATAAATAAATTAACACACTGGGTAATTGAATAAACCTCCTCTTAACTTTAAAAGCAAAAAAGGATCTTACATTCGTAATCCCTTTATATCTTCCATAGAAGAGATATCTGGTCCTCACTGCAGCTCTGAGAGGAATAGAGAAAAGGCCATTTCAGAAAACTGACCCTCAGACAGATTCACTCAAGGTACTCAGGAGCAAAATTAATAGAAAAACATTCAGGGTCGCTTTTGCCAAGCTTTTATAGTATCACTGTTTAGAAGTTGGCTGAGGCAGAAAGACTCTAAGAATCAATACAAAAAATTTAAAAAAGGAAAAAATTCCCAGAGTCCCTACCTTTCAAAATATTTCCTCAGAGGCAGTCAGCACTCTGTAACCGACACCCCAGCTGCTCCCAGCCTCGCTGCCACGCCAGTGCTCAGAGCGCATGAGAGTTTGCGGTCTTGGATCTCGCCCAAAATTGTAGCTCGTCATCAATTTTGAGAACATTCATATATTCTGAACAGTGAAGCTATTAATGGTTATGGTGTTTATAGCTTGGGTTAAAATAGGAAACTAATAAAGATAAAATTTCTGTTTGATAAGGTGCTCAAACCCCAGTCACTGGAAAGAAAGTTTCCTGTTGCTGCACGTGGGTTGTCTGGGTGCTCCATCAGGCACAGGGTCCCGGCTCAGAAACACAATTGGGAGGGAGTTAAAACTAACAGAGCTAATCTATTTTTCATAGAATTAATATCGAGGTGGCAAATGCTACTTTTGGACAATAATAATGAATGAGAGAGTGAGTGAGTGAGTGAGTGAGTGACCTAGCTGAGTCTGCTTCTTGTTAGGTGAGCCCTATAGATTTTGCTTTGGTTTCTTGTTCACTTTGAAAGAGCAAGCAGAATCTCTGGGGCCAAAACTGCTCTGACAAAACCCTCAGCTGATGACCCTGGCTGGAGTGGGGACAAATGCTTGCAAGTAAAGTCTTCTCTTTGCTCCAGAGGTAATAAAGTTGTAATATATGTGGCCTTTCAGGAGTAATCATCTTCAGCAGGGAACTTGGCAGAAAGGCAGCCCGACTTTGTTTCACAGGAGCAGTGTGCATGAAAGTCTAAAATGAACTGCAAAGTACATGCCCATCTGCTGTAGATGTTGCTACAGGTGTAGGATGTTGTGGTTTCTAACATCTTACATGTGTTCTCTAAACAATACCTCGAGTGTCTTTTTGTTTCTGGCCTGTGTGGTTTCCTGCAGTTCCGGCAGCTGATCCTATGTAGAAAGGCAGCTGCCTGCAAAGCATTACTGAAAATTACGTACAAAGACATGCATGCAGAAGATGGTGTTGGCTCCAAAAGAAGCTTGCCCTGACCTCAGAGCAGGATGGAGCCCGCAGCACTTGTTGGAGAAGCTGAAATGAGTACATTGTTGTGGACGTCCAGGCCTGAGCAGCTTCCAAGGACCCCCAGGAATTCCTTCCGTTTCTGAGTCCTTGAGCTCTGCAATAGACCGAAGGGTGGGGATCTGAATTCAAAACATGGGAGTGAGCCAGAGAGGGAAGAGAAAGAAGGCCCTGTTGGGTGAAAACTCTTGCCAGAGCTCCACAACCCAAGAAGCGAATGTCAAGAAGTTCTTGTGTGATTCATCCAAAAAATAATCATCCGAGCCAGCTTTGTCTCTGGAGCTGTGATCCTGGGAGTGAGAAGTGTCTCCAGGACACAGCTAGTCAACAAATGCCCAGGATGTGGAGCCTGAGATACTAGACAGGCAGGTACTTTGTTTTTAAAATTTTTTTAAAAGATTTTATTTATTTATTTTTAGAGAGGGGGGAAGGGAGGGAGAAAGAGAGGGAGAGAAACCACAACATCCTACACCTGTAGCAACATCTACAGCAGATGGGCATGTACTTTGCAGTTCATTTTAGACTTTCATGCACACTGCTCCTGTGAAACAAAGTCGGGCTGCCTTTTTGCCAAGTCCCCTGCTGAAGATGATTACTCCTGAAAGGCCACAAATATTACAACTTTATTACCTCTGGAACAAAGAGAAGATTTGATTTGCAAGGGTTTGTCTCAGCTCAACCCAGGCACGCTCCCCGACTAGGAATTGAACCAGGAACCTTTTGCTTTGTGGGATGACTCCCAACTGATTGAGCCACACCAGTCACACAGCCAGGTACTTTAAAGAACAAATACATAGACAATCCTAAGGCCTGCCTACATGTTGTCAGTTCATTCAAGACTTTCCCCCATGCCTGCCAAGCTAAGGGTCCTCTCTCCCCCATCCTATAAAAACCCTCTTGAGACTATGGAATCCCCATTTTAAGGATTCTTTCTAATTTCATGTTTGCCTGGTGTTCACTCGGGTCTCATTTGCCCTACAGAAAAGCACTGAAGGGAGTGCGTGCCCTGCTGTGTTGTGTGTGTATATGTGTGTATGTAGGTAGTTGGAAACTCCCCATGTAAACTCCCTCATAAAGATTGACCCTTTTGGGAGCTCTTAGCTTTAAAAATGTTAAAATCTTCTCTTTTTCTTTTTTTTTCTTCCAAAAAAGTGATGGAAATGAGAGGCAGATTAAGCTGTCTCCTGGCAGGGATGTGGTCATCCACTTGGCTTCGGAGGACAATGACCTGGCAGAATTCTAGTCCCCGACCACATAGGCCGGGCAGTCCTTAGCTAATGAAGGATGTGCTTCCCCCTCTGCCCAGAGTTATGCAGGAGGCCAGGGAAAGCAGAGGTCAGACAGGACAGCCGGAGGCGCAATCCCATGGCCATGCCACCGTGTAGGGGACGGAATGGATTTCTTAGAGTTTCAGGGCCTTCTCTTCCATCTCCAGTTAAGGTCCCCCCTCCCATCTGCAGTCTCCCCATCAATTACCCAGCAATCAGCCATAAGGGAATAGGGTGGAATGTTAAAATAAGAGCCTGAAATTTCCCTGAGACTTTTGGGTTGTGAATACAGGCCCAAGGGCATAGGACTTCCTTAGCCAGTACAGCAGTGATATGAATCAAGGGTTCAACCTACAAATATGATACTGGAAAGAACTGACAAAGGCACTATTTTCCTTTTAATTTAGCAAACTACAGTAGGCCCTAGACTGTATGAGTGTGTATGTCAGGCACACAGGGGAAGCTTACTCCGTAAAATATTAATTCTATTTTTTCTTTAAAAAAAATCTCATTCCTAATGAACTTCCAGTTAAAGATCGCTGGTTATATACGCACATTTCCCTCCACTCCGTCCAAAACTCCACTGAAGTGTCAAGTAAGGTGTTAAACAAACATACAAAAAAAAAAGGAAAAAAGAAGAGAAACATTGACAACATTTTAGAAGCGGAAAAGCAATTGGAGGAGTGGTAATGGTTTAGCAGACCCAAAAAGGTAGGAAAAGCTGGCAGGCAATCTGATTTACACTATAGAATCCCCCAACGGCCTAGAACTGGCAGTATCAGCTACGTCAGGAAGTAGCAATAATGATGGGGCTGGAATCCAGAGGATGGGTTGAGCTTGTTTAAGAAGCAGTGAGACTCTATCTCCTCCACCATTCCGACACCCTGGAAACTTATTCCCTGAATGGGATAAGACAAAGATCTGTTGGACTGGGGAAAAACGAGAATAATCAAGGCAGCAAAATGTCCTGAAAACAAGGTAAATAAGTGAAAGCTGACACACTGTTGAAATTAACCCCATTGTATTTTGCCCTTCTAATTAGAAGAGACTTCTTTGGGGGACTGTAGCCAGTTTAAGAAAATAGACCTGGAGATTGACATCAGGGGTTCGCCTATGAAATGGCCTAGCCAGATCACCCCACTGTGAAGCATAGAGTCTGACAAGCCCTGCTTACAATCGGAGCTTCCTATCTGCTTTGTAGCACCTGTTCTCACACATGAACAGACAGCCAAGATCACCACCATCTGAACGAAACTTCTGATAGGAAAGAAAGAGACCAAATCAACAAGCAAATATACAACAACTTAGAAGGAAATATTATATGGAGATAAAAACCATTTACAAATGACTATCCCATGCATGAAAGAAGAACAATATGTTATATAAAAATATATATAAGAATCTTCAGAGCCCTGGCTGGTGTAGCTCAGTGGGTTGAGCGCAGACTGGGAACCAAAGGATCCCGGTTCGATTCCCAGTCAGGGCACATGCCTGGGTTGCAGGCCAGGTCCCCAGTGAGGGCCACGTGGAGGCAACCATACATTGCTGTTTCTCTCCCTCTCTTTCTCCCTCCCTTCCCCTCTCTCTAAAAATAAATAAAAAATCTTTAAAAAAAAAAAAGAATCTTCAGAGACTTAAAAGTAGGAAGTAAAAATGAAAACCTCAATAAAAGTTTCAAAAAAGAAGTTACATAAATATTCCTGAATGTAGAACAGACATATAAAATAGGAGAGAAATAGTAATACATTTAGAGGACCAGCCTAGGACATCCTTCAACTGATGTGCTAGAGTTGCAGAAAAAGAAAAAGAACAAATGGGAAGAAATCATCCAGTAGTTCGTTAATGTCAACAGAGTTAAAGACCCCCAGGTGCTGGCCACAGCGGATAAAAAGAGATCCTCCCCAGGCTCATCATTGTGAAATTTGAACACGTTAGGACAAAGAGCCTTAAAAATAGGTACAAAGTTTCAGGAATCTGAATAGCATCTGCCTTTTCAACAGCAACACTAGAAATATGAAGGCCGAGAAGAAATGTCTTTTATTTCTGAGGGAAAAAATATTTCCAATCTAGGATGTATGACCAGTGACAACATTAAGCAAGTAAAGTGGTAGAATAAAGATATTTTCAGAAATGCAATTCTCAACATATTTACCACTATGTACCCTTTCTCAGAAAGCTACTGGAGGATGTGTTCCACCAAAACAAGTGAGTAAATCAAGAAAGAGAAATACATGAGGTCAAGAAACAGGGAATTCATCAAAAGACAGAGGCAAAGGTAATCCCCAAGATGATAGCAAAGGAAAGTCCCAGAACAACAGATATATAACCAGCCTGGGGACTAAGCAACCAAGACTGGAGTGGCTTCAGGAGTGACTTCTAACAGTGTATCTAATGTGTTTGAGCTCACTAAGAGGCAATTTCCATAAATGGAAGAGAGTTTGTGGCTAACTGGATGATAAACATATAGGAAGCAAGCAAAGAAAAAAAGCAACACAATTATTAATGCAGGAAAACAGTAAATTGTGGAGAAAAGGAAAAGTAATCATAGTATACTGCACAGCTCAGCTGTCAATAGCATTTTAAATGGTCACAAAATGGGAACACACAGATCGATCTAACCAAAGCATGTGAAACTATTAGGGAGCACACAGTTGGCAGGGTGAAGGGGCATGTGAATATGGGTGATGGGAAGGGATGAGAAAGCGTGTTAAATTCTTATCTCATTACTGGAATGAATATTTAAAAGTGAATAGTCAAGAAGTAGCAATATACTCATGTGATTTAGAGATATGGATATAAATACCAAGATAATTCTTTGGAAAAGTCTGGTGGGCTTGCCTTCAGAAAGTGGGAAGTGGGACAGAGGGTGGAGACTTCTGTTTTCCACGCAAGCCTGCACAGCTCCTTGAGTCTTTACATGAGTGCACGTGCACAATGGATAAAAGGAAAAACTAAACAAAAAGCTGCATCATCACAGAACTCTGCCTGGCACATTTTTGAAGGCCATTGATATTGAACACACCTCAAGAGGTGCTGCTTTTTTCTTAAAGCCTTGGTCTCGTGCATCTTGGGTTTAGTTCTAGTGTGAAACACATGTGATTTTCATGATTTCCTAATCCATCATGACATTCCTCAGAACCCTCTGCAAGGTGAGGCTAATTCATTGGAGCTGCAGCGGGAAGTCACGGCGCCCAGTCTCTTTTCAGAGTGGTGAGGAGGGAGGCCCTTCAGCAGGAAAATGAGGCTGGAGCCAAGGCAACTTAACAGTATGACCATCGGAAAGTTTAGGAGCTCTTTCGTATTCCATGTTTCTTGTGGAAATTCTTACATTTCATAATCTTATTTACAAACCCAAACCAACAATTTGGACTATTTATGACTTTTTCAATCATGTTTAATCCATGTCAGCATTCCAAAATGGTTCACTCAAAATCATATAGTTTCCCAGTTTGAGTCACACAGACAGTACAATTCAGACACAAAGCAGTTGGGATGATGACGTGGTGAAGGCTCCCAGGATGGATGTTCCGGACTTGTTTCTGAAACAAGTCTGTGAAATGCTGCCCCAGGGAAATAAGCCTTTCCAGGACAAAGTAGAAGCAGAGTGGAGTATCCCAATTAGTGAAGAAGGACAAAGTAAATTGAGAGAGAGTTGTTTTTTTTTCTTTAAAGAGGGAAGTTTATAGAGAAGACACAAAAAGAGAGGGAAAGAAAAGCTTACCTTTTCTTTAAGAGATTTTGAAGGTAAACTTTATCCTATTTCCAAATTTGGAAATCCTACCTTCTCCACAGAATCCTCCTGACACGAATTTTGTGCAAGATGGGCTGACTGCTATCAGCAATATAAAACTGAATTGAAAAGGAACCACCTTGCCCTGGCAGAGTGGCTTCGTTGGCTGGAGTATGGTTCCATACACTAAAAGGCTGCAGGTTCAATTCTCGGTCAGGGCACATGCCTAGGTTGCTGGTTCAATCCCCATTTGGGGCTCATATAGGAGGTAACTGATCAATGTTTCTTTCTTGCATCTATGTTTCTGTCTTTCTCTGTCTCTCTCTCTCCCTTCCTCTCTCTATAAAATCAATAAACATCCTCAGGTGAGGATTAAAAAAAAACTCACCTTAAGAATTTTACCAGATCTGAAACTCCTATGACTTCCTATCTCTGAAAATGGACTTTCTCTCGGTGTAGATTCTAGGTAATGACTCTAATCATGTGTCCTTGACACACACATTTCCATCACTGCTGATTACTTTGGGCTGTAAATTCATTCTAGTGCCAGAAACAAATATGCTTGGCTTTGGGGACATTTGTTGCATTTGGAGATGTTAAAGATGATGATAATAATAAAGAACAATTTTTCCACATGCAATGAATAAAAAGGTAAAGTCATTATTCCTGAACTGCCCATTGATGGCCCATATCTGTTTAAACTGGTACAGATCTATAAACTAGCTTCTGACTTCTCCCATTGTCCTCAAAGCTACCATGTGACGTTACATGGTTGGAATAATATTAGATAATCACTTTTGTTTTAAATTGGAAGTTTACTAAATTATTCTCCCTTTCTTTTAAAGCGAATTTTTCATCCGTATTTTTAATCAGGCAGTTGTATAAAGATAATAACATATGAAGTATAAGCCAGAGACGCATAAATAAACCTCAGACTTGCTTTTCTGTAGCTCGAGGTCCAAACTCATCCTCTGTGAGGACAAGACACAGTGCTGCACTGTGTCAGGGTCTAGTTTACAAAGGCAAAGCCTCTGACCCTGAGGGCCCAGATTCTTCTGCGTGTTTATCTTCCCAAGACATCTTGGACTTTGTACCCTGATGGGGAGGCCGTGCAGAGTGAAAGCATCTAGGCTCATTTATCTACAAATCACAAGTGAAATCAAAAGCAGAAACTCAGGATTCCAGTAAAACGTCCAGTGCAGGGATGGAGGGTTTGCTCCGAGGGCTGTGGAGAAAGGCCTGCCGTCCGCCTCTGTCACGCACTCTCAGAGAGGACTGCTCTGCTCCTGGGCAGCTCCGTCCGCACAGGCCAGCTGCTGCCTTTGTATCTGAGTTACAAATGAACTGTTGCTGCGCCGGTGGGCTTTGGAGCTCGGACCAAGACCTTCAGCTTCCAGGCCACGGTCAACATCGCTGTTTTAAATTATAAGAGACCAGGAAAATTCTTTCCTCTGTCCTCTCTCGGTGTTAGAAGAAACACAGGTGTTTTTCTTCTTGAAATCAAGACAAGTATTAGTCCGGATTTGTCAGACAAAATTTGTCAGGTTATTAACATTTTTAATTCATAAATTAAAGATTTGTACTACAAACTATCAGAGCTGGGAAAACATAAGAAAATAGTATGCATGCCTTATGAGTAATTCAGCATTTTTTTTCTAATTTTAAAACTGTTTCTTTAAGCCTCAAGTCTCTGATTTCATCTTGTACATTTGTCTGAAGGGCTGTTTCTGAAGGACCATAAGTGTTGGTTTAGCAGAGTTTCTCCCCAGGTGGCTATGAAAGGGAGTGGGGTTTGTATTCTCCCCAAAGCTGATGAGTTGGAGGGACTAACATTCTGTTCAGCAAGGAAGGCCTGTGTGGAATATTCTGCTGATGTGTAGTATAACCTGATGTTAAAGTTTAACAGTCCCCAAGAAAAAAAAGTTTTATTGAGTGTTAACAGCAGTGCTGTGGGGTTGTACTCTCAGAAAGGAATTTTTGAACACACATAGTAGGAAGTTCACAGGAAGTTCTTCAGCTGGATCCTGTAGTAAGGCAACGCTGCCTTGGTCAGGAAAGCAGCTGCAAGCTCAAGCAGAGGCGTCCAGAACAAGGCTCCTAACAGTGCCCACAGCCCCCCAGGCTGCACAAAGCGGCCAGTTTTGCTTAGGAAGGCTCCTGAGCAAGGGCAGTTAATATTTAAACCAACTCGTATTATTTGATGATGGAAGCTTTTTGCAGAGGTGTTATTTCTCTTAGTGGCACTCAATCTGAGACCTCCCAGACAAGCAGAGACCAGAAACGTTCCTGCTCCCTTTCAAATGCAGAACAAACTTACCCGCATCGGGGAGGGCGATCTCCTGACACGCTCCCCCTTCTCCCTTTCTACATGGGTCTGCTTCGTTTCTGTGCATGAATGCATTCATTCAACAAACACTTAATAAGGCATTTATTCCATCCCAGACACCGTTCTAGGATTGTGCATTCAGCAATGATCAAAAGAGTCTCCAACTCCTGCCTTTATGGCACTTAGACTCCAGTCCCTTGAACTCAGAGAATGTCAGAGCTGGAGCTGGCTCCAGGGGTCGGACGGGGAGTACAAATGCACAAAGGTGATAGGAAGCGGTGGCAACTATAGCACCCCAGAGTGTGTGTTCCACAACTCATCTAAACACAGTTGTGTTCCTAGAGCACTGTGCAGTCTGAGCAAAACACCTTTGAGTATCAGAGGCCTCTCATGGCTGCTATTCAACTCTCAGATGTCCTCAAGGTCATGGGGCCAGGCAGTGATAAAGCTAAAGCTAGAACTCAGCTGTCCTGGCCCTGGCTCGCTGCTCTTTTACTAGGTTGTACTCCCTCTGGTCCTGTAGTTCAGCTCCTTGAAGTATCTCAGAGAGTTACTAGAGTTTGACATGATCTTGGTGAACAACTCATTCGTTCTCTCAACAGCTATTATAAAGCTCTATCATGTGCCAAACATCAAGGAAAGCTTGAGAGTGTTGAACAAGACCAGTGTTGTAAATGGGCTTTAACCTCCCAGAGCTTAAGAGCACATTGCTTCAGCAATCTAGATGTATAATTAGTTAGGAAATAAAAAATTCCTTTTTCCCATTTGAGCACTTCTGAGGCAGTAGTTATGACTCCAGGCCCAGATACACACATGTGCTTAACCTGAACAAAAAAATAAATGTAATGTTACATAATTGATATCATGTGTCTTTAAAAGTAACCTAGCTCGACAATTGGTATAAAAAGATTACTGTGGAATAATAACTGGGTACATATTAGGTGATCAAAACAGACTTGTGGCTGTAAGCATTCATGTGTTATGCAATCTCAGCTGCTGAGCAGATGCACAAGCTTGTTCTGCATTTGGCTGCCTTCTAAGAAGCTCAGCAGTAGCACAGTCAGGCGCCAGGGCTATCTATTCATTGCCCAAACATTGATGGAGCATCTGCCTACCACGACTCTGTGTTAGGGTGCATATGTAAGTGGCATGGTATGCAAGGACTAGTGTTTGTGAACCAAAGATAAGCTAAAAAATATTTTTGGATCAGAGTTTCCTGGAAGTATAGTAGAATCCTTTGGAAACACCCAAAGGTAGGTGTCCTAGGTCAGCAATTCAGTCTGTACCACCTGCTATAGCTGGAAGGAGAAATGAATTCATGGGCTATGATCTATGATTCATGGGCTACGGCTAACGGTCTGGCAGGGTGGTCAGGGAATTGGAAGAAGCATGATTGGAAGATGGGTGATGGGATGAAGAGGTTTGGGAATAGACTTCTCTGAAAGGACACAGAGTGTGAGATGCCTGTGTCATGTGAATACTCACGGAATGGGGACCCCAGGTAGAGAGGCCGGCCCATTTTGTGGACATAATCATCGTCCTTCTGCACCTACTCTTGGCATTGCCCAAGGGGCTCACAAAGTGCCCCTGGAAGGGGTGAAGGGATGAAAGTTATGCATTGACTCAACAATATGACTTTCACTTGCCAAGGTTGCTTTGCCTATAGCCACTGCTGAGTGCCCAAACTCCCAGCAGCCCTTGAGCTCCTACTGCATAGCACAGTTACCCAGAGGGATCAGCCAGCGGGTTCATGACAAGTCGATTATATTGGAGTATTTCCACAATGGAAGGGGCAGTACTTTGCTCTTACTGGAATGGACACTTACTCATCTTGCCTTTCATGCCTGCACTGTGTCTACCTCCACTATCCTTGGACTTACAGAATGTCTTATCCACTGCCATGGTATTCTGAAGAACATTGTTTCCAACGAAGGAATTCATTTCATAGCAAATGAAGTTGCAACAGTGGGCCCATAATCATGAAACTCCATAGTCTCATCATGCTCCCCATCATTTCAGAGTATCTGGCTTGATGGAGCAGTGGAAGAGCCTTTTGAAGACTCAGTATGGTACCAGCTAGGTCACAATACCTGGGAGGGCTGAGGACAATGTCCTCCGAGATACAGTGTATCTCTAAACTTATGTCCAGTATATGGCAGTTTTTTTCCCACCGCCAGGATTCATGGTCTGAGAATCAAGGGGTGATATGGGGTGACCCTTACCACTATTACTGCTAGTGAATCACGAGAAACATTTTTTTTTTTAAGATTTTATGTATTTATTTTTAGAGAGAGGGGAAAGGAGGAAGAGACGGAGAGAAGCAGCAATGTATGGTTGCCTCTCACATGGCCCTCATTGGGGACCTGGCCTGCAACCCAGGCATATGCCCTGACTGGGAATCGAACCGGGACCCTCTGGTTCCCAGCCCGAACTCAATCCACTGAGCTACACCAGCCAGGGCACGAGAAACATTTTTTACTTTTATCCCTGCAATTGGGCTCTCCTGGTTTAGGAGTTTTAGTTTCAAAAGGAACTAAAGGTGGAAAATGCTTCCCCCAAGGGACACAACAATGGTTGCAGTGAACTGGAAGTTGAGACTGCCACCTGGACACTTTGTGCTCCTTATGCCAGTGACTCAAAGAGTAAAGAAGAGTGTGACTGTATTAGCTCGAGTGACTGTGATAATCACGGGGAAATGGAGATTATAATTCAATAGAACTAAGGAACAATATATTTGGAATGTAGAAGCTCCTCTGGAGCACCTCTTATTATTCTATTTCAAAGAATTAAAGCCAATGGAAAACTAAAACATCCCAATTTCAACAGAACTGCTCACGACCCAGACACTTCACAAATGAAGGTTTAAGTCACCCCACCAGGCAAGAAACCATGACCAGCTAAAGTACTTGCTCAGGGGAAATGGAGTGGGTAATGCCAGAAGGTAATGACACATACTAGCGATGGCCATGTGACCACTGCATAAATGAGGACTGTAATAGTTTGAGTGTTTCGTCCTTATTTTGATATTTATATGTTTGTATATGCATTAACCAAACATGTTTGTTTTCTTCCTCTCCCTCATCCCCATATTACTTAACCTGAAATGTGTTATATAGTACTTAACTTTATACTCTAATATTTAAGTTACAGGGATTGTGAATCAGCTAGAAGAAGACTTAACATGACCCAAAACAAAAAAAAGGGGGGGGGACTCTGAAAGTCTTCTGAGGAATCACTGTGTTTTGGCTGTATGTGTGATGGTTGTATCATGTCAGACTGAAGCACGACTTAGTTACGGTTTTCATTTGGAAATCAAATATGGCTTAAGGAGCTGTGTATAGTGCGAGCTGACAAGGGGTTGACTGTGGTGGCTTTGTAATGTGTCAGCATGGCTAGACTGAATTCTGTTTCCCAGAATTTCTCTCCCTGTATGTTTCCACTTAGAGTGTGTCACAGAGAGATGGCTGAGTGAGGTCTGCAGGGCAGAGAAGCAGCAGCCGCTGTCAGTCTCCTGGCTCAGCCTGTTGGTGTGATGCAGCAGCCATGCCTCCAGCTCCTCCACCTTCTCCTGGTTCTTCCTTCAGCTTCTCTGACTCCTGGGCCAGGTGTGTGTTAAGTCCACGGTGAAAGACATCAACTTCTGCAGATACTCCACCATCAAGGTCAGAAGCAGCCCACATTGCCAGCTTATGCTTGTGGGTTCCACCTTATCTTCGCTCTACTCTGCTTTGCACTTCCCTTCCCTTCTCAGCTGCCTACCCCAAGGATTTCGATTTCTAGCGTCAGTTCCTTACAGGAACTCCCACGGTTGCTTAAGGTCAATTCTCTGTAACAAATCCTCATCACATGTTTATCTCACCTTTATCACACCTTTATCTGTGCGTTTGCTTCTCTGATTGAGCCCTGCCTGATGTGGCTTAAAGAATAGGGGACTTTATTTCCCTCACTTGTCATAGTTCAAAGGTGAGCAATCCAGGTGAGCAGCACAGCTCTGCTCCGCTGAATGTGCAGGGACCCGAGTTCCTTGCATTATACTGTACCATTGTCCTAAGGCATTGTCTTCACTCACCTGGTCAGAGCTGAGTGTCTACATCCAAATTCCAGCCAGCAGGAGGACACAGGAGGAGATTATGGAGGAGGCATACTCAATATATAAGGCCCTGGAAGTGGCAAACATCACTTTTGTTCACATATTGCAGGTGAAAACTTCACCACATGCTCTTACCCAACCTCTAGGAAAACTGGGAAGTCTGTTCTAATGAAGCACTCATGTGCCAAGAAAGGGAGAGAAAGGGTATTTTGTGAACAACTAGATGCTTCTACTATGCGTACAGGACTAGTGTTAGCAGTGTGACTATTGCTATGTATAATAGGCAACATCAATATATAATAATACTATATAATAAAGATACTATAATAATGTAGTATAATATACTGTAATATACTATATACAATAATACTATATTGTACCATATATAATAAAATATATAATACATATTATACAACATATAATACAGGTAGTAATAAATCATAGATACTATCACATACTGTGATGCTGAGCCCACAGTCCTAAAAAGCATTAAGAGAACCACTAAAACATAAGCTGAGTTGCCCTGCAAAACAAAGTCAGGAGCAGCCTAGTACAATGAAAAATTGAATTGAATGCTTCCAGATTTAAGGGTTTTTGTGCCAATAAATAAATAAATAAACTACTACTCTAACAACAAACCCCAGGAACTTTCCCAACTAAAAATCATAATTGATTACAAGCTGCTGCCTACAGTATTGAGTTACATTTTGCCTCACCAACGAAATGCCTCAGCAGTTAGAATGATTTTGTTTGAGATTCACATGGATTAAATAGCCTAGAACACATCCACCCTAGACTTAATCTAAGAGAGAGGAGATTTGGTTCAAATGTTGCTTCTCAGCATGTCAGGAAATGTTTTCTTCAATTAAGTAATCTTATTTTAAAGTTAAGTCTGTGCCAAGAAAATAAACAATATATCTTTCATGAACACATCCACTCTGCTGTATAAAAACTTTTATTTTCTGGGAGGCTGCTCTTGGAATTTGTACATATGAGATCAGAGCTGGAAAAATCCTGTTTTCTTTAGCATTTAATGGCTCTGAAACTATAAGAGAGCCATGTGACATAGCATAATGACAAAGCTCTGTGAACGAGTGAATATCAAATATCAACAGATAGTCTTTCTGCCCTCTCCCCCCAGAAAACTGCCCCTTCTGCAGGAACACTGCATTAGTACAGTGGGAGGTTTCCACTCAGTCTTGAGCTGCGTAAAAATTAGTTGCAAGAGAATCTGTTGCCGATCACAGACCAAATGCTGCTTTGCTTTCAACACATTTAAAGGGATTAGGCATTACGGCTGTGTACATCTAAGATCAAGTTCCAATAGTGGGAAGTCAGGCAAAACCCTGAAGGTGCAAGTGCCTGGTTGTCGCAAGGATGTCATCATAGCAGGTAAAATGCTGGAGGACGTCTTCTTGGAGCTCTGTGCCCCGCCCCCTCAGGGGATGGCGCTGGACGGCGGCTAGAGCAGGAGTTGTGTTCTGCTCCATCTCCCACTGTTCCCGACACCCTCCGCTGTGCTCCAGCAGCACCAGAGGACTCCCACGTCCCCAGATGTGCAGTGCTGCTCTTGTCCTCTGTGCTTTTGTCTGTGTTGTTTCCACCATGAAAGCTCCTTGTTGTCCTACAAGGCCCAGCTCCAGCACCACCTCTTCTATGAAGCCCCGGCTGTTAATGACTCTCACCTATGGCGTTTTATTTTGCTTTTCAATTCTCTCCCATGCTGGTAAGCTTCTTAAAAGCAAGAAGCTACCTTGATGTTATTAATCATACATTCCTATTGCCTAACAAATCCAGACTCATGGTGGGTACATGATACATGTTTGTGAAATAAACGAGTGAGTGTTAAATCTAACAAGGTCGGGTAAGGGAACTTCCCAATTAGCCAACTGCGGCTCCCTTTGGACACAGTGAAGGGCAAGTTCCAGAGTGCTTTGGGAAAGAAGGTAAGAGAAATTCCTCTGATCTTTCTCATCTCCTCTCAATCTGTTCCTGGGTCAACCAAGACCAATAGTTAGCTTCTGGTTCTAAAAGAGTTGCATCTCTCATATTTCTTTGATGACCCATCTCTCCTGTTTCCTCGATGGCACTAGTAAACATTTGCTAGTAGGAACTACACAGCAGACCCTCCACACTTAGAGCTGCAGTGGTATATTCCCTTTAGGGACACACACCACAGCAAGCACTAGCATGGAACAGCAGCATGGAAGGAAGAACACTTTCCCAGACCTGCATGGAAGAGCTTCAATCTCTTCAGAAGTAAACATTGACTTTGTTCTGCCTGGCTTTTGTGAGCACAGTTGGGATGAAAGATTTTGACAGAACATGAGGGAGTCCAAAACAGACTCATCAGACTCACGCTCTTCCATCACTCCCGACGATTGCTCCATGGGCCCTTCCAAGAGGCGGTGACCAAGATGAGGAGCAAATGACTGTGGGACGGGAATCAGGAGAGCTGGGTCTAAGCCCGGCTCTGCCATTGTTTGCGCCATCCTCCTACTCCGTCAGGCCTCAGTTTTCTCGCTTTTTGGTGGAGGTTCTATTGATCCAATCACCTTACCATGAGGTGTGAAACTTTGAAAAAGTTTGTTTCTAAAAACTTTTTAAAAACTTAAAAGCACCATGCCAACACATGGCTTATCTCCCACTACTTCCTTGCAAGTGCTCTAGCTGTCAGCCCACCTGGACTTGCTTTTAGCCTTGTTACAAGCACACCATGTGTAGGCCCTTTCACCTGTGAAGTAATTTCCCTATTAAAATGTTTCTTCTTGGCTGACCTCACCCATGATGTCACGCAGATATCAGGTGCCCCTTGACATGGTGTGATAAAGAGAACACTGCTCTTCTGGTTGTTCTTCCGCAAATACCATAACTCTAACCTAGCCATGATAAAAACATCAGCAAATCCAGGCTGGGGGATGTGCTACAGGATGTCTGCCCAGGATACCTTAAGCCTGCCTAGGCCATAAAAACAAGCAAAGACTGAGAAACTTTCATTGACCAGAAAAGACTGTGGAGCCATGACAAGAAAATGCCATCTGGTTACCTGAACCGGATCTGGAAACAGAAAGAGGGCATTAATAGAAAAAAAATTGGTGACATTCACAAAAGTGTAAAGTGTCATTAATGGTAATGTACCAATGTTGGTTTCTCAGTTTTAACAAATGTACCATGGAAATGTAAGATGATAAGAATGGGAAAACTAAATGAGGGATATGTGGGAACCTTCTGTACTATTTTTGCAACTTTCCATATATCTTAACTTATTCCAAAATAAAAACCGTATTAAACAAAACTCTATTTCCCCTTCCAGCTTCATCCAAACGTCGCCCCTTTGGGGTGCCTTGCTGAACTCCCAGTTAGCTGTGCTCTTCCCTGCTCCTAAACCCTCCCAGCACTTCCCTTCTTCCTTAAATGACATTCTACATGTTATGAACGTCTGCGTGCTGTTCAAACCCCCACCCCTACATGCACACACCAGTGAGATGCAAGCAGCCCGAAGGTGGTTTATTCAATCAGTACAGCCTCGACACGTGGTGAACACGTAATGAGCGTGTGCGAGTGGACGGATGGAGGAATCGCAGCGGTCTGTGCTGCCAAAGCGCAGTGACCACAGTAGGTCCATCCTACCCAGGATCAGCTGGACATTTTCCCAAGTCAGAATTTAATCTGTCCACTAAGGCGATGTCTGTTAATAAAGGCATTACTGTACAGGGGTGAGCAAAAGTAGCTCTACAATTGCTTATATGGAAAAATATATAATAAAAGAACCAATAATAATACAAGAATAAACTGCTCTGCCTACCCACAACTGTAAACCTACTTTTGCCCACCCCTGTATATTTTTAAAACACTTTTCTTTCTAGACTTTTAAAGTAATTTAGAAACCACAACTTATGAGTCATCACACCTCCCTCACATGAAATGCTTTTGGCATAATTTAGTAATCCAAACTGCACATACCATAGGAGATTTGAAAAGTGCCTAATTAAATATACAATGCTGTGCTCACTTCTCCACGGGGCTTAAATCCACTGAAATTAGTGAGTATTTGGATGCAAAGAAGGGAGAACTGAGGCATTTTTATAGCTGTGGATTTGAAGGGATTTGGGGCATCAGTACACTAGGCTCAAATGAGGAAAATGCGCTAAAAATCAGGAATAAATAAGATCTTAGGACGCCAAACAAGATATCAGAATTAAGGAAGACCATTGGAAAAGAATAAAAGCATTACGCTGAATCGCTAAATCAAGGACACAGAGGAGGACAGCACAGGGGAGAAGGGCTGGGGGGGGGACTGCAAGAGATATAAGAAATGCTGTCTTAGCCTAACTTCCCCCTTTGAAAAGCAGAGCCGAGACATGGGGTTGTGTGTCAGTGGTTTGTTCTGGGAAGTGAACCCAAGTAACAGGGGTGGAGGGCTGGTCAGTCTGGGCCTGGCTGGTTCATGGTCTCATTGTGGAGTCAATTAATTTCTAATATAACCTGTAGTTACTTAGAATGCACATGATTATGATAAGTTGCTCTCATCTTCATGCGAATGTAACAGTTAATGGTGGCTCAGCTAAGTTTTGTATGTTTTAAGGAAAATTTTCTCTTTTTTTAAGATAGAGAGAGGAAGGGAGGGAGAAAGAGAGGGAGAGAAACATTGATGTGTGAGAGAAACATCAATCAGCTGCCTCTCCACACACCCCTAACTAGGGACCTGACCCACAACCCAGGCATGTGCCCTGACTGGAATCAAACCAGCGACCTTTTGGTTTGCAGGCCAGAGCTCAATCCACTGAGCCACACCACCCAGAGCTTAAAGAAAAAATTCAAAAGCTACTTTTACCGGTTTGAAAATGCTGACAGTGAGTAAGTTGATGGTAAACCACCCTCTCCAGTGAATTCTTCCAGGGAACTAGGTGCTATTTTAAAAGTCTATATCTCAGCCAGGTCCAGAGGCTGTAGTACTTTCATAACTGGCACCATTATTTACGTTTCTAAACCAACCCTTGGACAAACAGCAATCACTACTACTATTGCACCACCCCGTTAGTGGGAGGGCATTCACTTGTCCTCCTGGATGCTGCTGTTTCACAGCAACCTGCTCTGTGGCAGCTACCTTGCAGAAGCTGGCTCCACACATACGCAGGAATAACAGTTGCTTGATTACGTATTTCTTCAGCCTTTTCCTCTGAGTTGTTCATCCAGGCGTAGTCAGATAAGGGGCTCAAGGTTTCTGAGGTCTAAAAAGAACTCCAGCTGTCAGAAACAGATCTCTTCCGAGAAAGCGGGTCTAGACCTCCATCAGCTGCTATTGCTTCTCTGGTACGGCGACTCAAACTCTCAAAGTGACTCCAGGCCATCACTTCTCTTTCTTTCCCCTTTGCTGCCTGCCACTGTGATCGTAGGGTAGAGCAAGTTGAGAAAGGTGCTTTGAATGAGTCCTCTGTAGCTGCTGCAGCATTCAAAACCCAAGCCAGCTCAAGAATGCAGCCCCGAGAGATGCGCTTTGGGCCACCAAGGCACCAGGAGCTAATGCTGCTGTGCTTAGTGTTTAACGTAGACTCACTTCCTCTCCCCTGCACTCTGCACACTTAGAGCTTACCCAGGCCACCCGCTTTGTGAAAGAAGACTGAATTTTGAGGTTAGTGATCCGGTTCTGTTTCCAACTGGCCAAGTGACCTCAGGCAATTCACAGTCTCCTGAGACCTCAGTTTCCTCAGCTGTAAAGTGCGAGTGGAGGAATAGAGGGTCTTTCAGCTCCACGATGTTATGATGTAAAAATCTTGCCAAGACAAATATCTTAAGTTTGTTTTCTTGTATTTCCACACCTCCCTCCTCTATACTTGACCTGCACATGGAAAATATCTGATGCCTCACCCTTCCACACCCTCAACAGACACTTAGAAAATCCAAATGTTTCTTTTATAAAAGAACTTGAGCCGTATTTTCTACACATTTGGCTCCCCTTTGCCAGTAAAATCCCTGCCACCTTTTTAAATCTCAGTGGGTAAGCATTGTATCAGAAAGATAGCTGATTCTCACCAGGTTCCTTCAGTCCGCTATCACATTTGGTTACTTCAGACATCTTTATTTCTGTGGATCAGGTGATGGCTGCTCTGCCTATTCATCTCTTATTTACCCTGAGGGGATTTGAAGTAGGATGTTTCTCATGGGGAAAAAAATGTGTTTGGGGGATTCCTTTGCCTATTCTGACCCAACAAAATTCTAGCTGACAACCCCTGGGAAGAGTCATAAACCTACATTTTTATTTCCATAGATGTTGTTTATCAGCAGAAAGTTGTAAGGAGTTGGTTGGAGCATGATGGTTAAAAGAAACTCTTTCACGCCCTGGCTGGTGTAGCTCAGTGGATTGAGCGCGGGCTGAGAGTTAAAGGGTCACTGGTTTGATTCCCAGTCAGGGCACATGCCTGGGTTGCGGGCCAGGTCCCCAGTGGGGACCACGTGAGAGGCAACCATACATTGATGTTTCTCTCCCTCTCTTTCTCCCTCCCTTCCCTTCTGTCTAAAAAAAATAAATAAATAAAATCTTAAAAAAAAAAAGCAACTATTTCGTTCCAATCTTAAAAAAAATTAAAAATCAAATCTTTAAGATACCTCACTTCATCTAGAATCCACTGAAGATATGACTTTGGATTGCCATGTCTGCCTGAAGACACAGAACATCACAATTACGGAGGACACATTCCAGTTTAGTGAGAATGTTCCCTGTGCTAGTTTCCTCTGAGTCTGGTGCCCTTTTGGAAGCACTGGGCAGGGCCCACTACTGAAAAGCCACTGATTTGCTAGCATTTCACTTGCAATCTCCTGCTTCCCAGAGAGGTGCTACATCACAGTGTAATGTGATAGAGAAGGGCAGAGAACTGAACTGTTGCTGGCATGTCAGTTCTTCCCGTTAGTAAAACACTCACCTGAGTCATTTTCTCTGGCATTATAAAACAAACAACAAAAACCCTAAAGAACAAGGCTGTGTACCCAGCACCAAACTTCTCTGATTTTCTGATATCAAGACCTTTTCTCATCTCCACATGCACAATCCTCATGCAAAAATCAAACAAAAAGAGCAAAAGCAAAGAACTTAAGTTGCATTTTTTTGCTTGAAGTCTCTCTCTCACTTTTACTTTTCATGTTTCTTTGACCATCGATGTACCTCAGCCCTTCCTGACTTTGTGTTATTCTCCAAGATGGATTTTATTCTTTCCTTTCTAAAATATCCAGATGACCTTTGCTTTGGGCTTTTTCTAAATCACCATATGTTAGATAATTGTGCCCAAAGGAATTACTTTCAGAGTGGCCTAAACACAAAAGAAAAACACACAGCCAACTTTTTCTCTAGAGCAGTGCAAACATTTCCTTAAACCTAAGTGTCTCAAGAGGAAAATTGACAGAATAAACCTTTCACCCAGCAAGTCCACTCTGTGTAGTGCTTGTACTGAATCCTTCTTGCATTTTTACATCCCTGATTTATCTACTGTTTTGCCAATAAAAGCAGTCATGTTCTTTGATTTAAGTTTTTTTACAATGGAAAAGTGGCCAGAGAAAATGACTCAATTGAGTGTTTTATTGACGGAAAGAACTGATATGCCAGCAGCAATCCAAGTTCTTTGCCCTTCTCTATCATGTTACACCACAATATAGTACCTCTCTGGGAAGTAGGACATTGCAAGTCAAATGCTAACAAATCAATGGGTTTTCAGACGTTAGGTTTACTAACTTGCCAACCACAAAACATAAGGAGCTTTCAAATTGAGAAGTTACATCTATTCATATAACTTAACAATTACAAAACAACTACCAAAAAGGGGATTCTCTTAACATGTTTTTAAGGTGCTAGCTGGGCCGCGCTCCCTCTGAAGGCTCTGCTGGAGACGCCTCCCTTGTCTCTTGCTAGCTTCTGGTAGTTGCTGGCAATCCTTGCCACTCCTTGGCTTATAAACACATCACTCCAATCTCTACCTCCATTGTCACATGGCCTTTTTCCTGTGTCTCTTCTCTTCTCAAAAGGACCAGTTGTATCAACCTGCCTGGCTGCTATAACAAAATATAATAAACTGGGCGGCTCAAACAACAGACTTTTTTTTCTCACAGTTCTGGTTCTGGAGGCTAGAAGTCTAAGAAAAAGGTGCTGGCTGATTTGAAAAAACATGAATTTTAGGCAGCCACTATTTAACCAATTTCATCCCCCTAAACAAATGATAACCTCTTCTGTGTTTAAATGAAATAAAAAATTTAAATGTCTTTATGAGGTGTTCCAGAAAAGAAAAGCTCAGTGAATGCCCTGAGAATCCATTCCATTCAGTCACCTACCCCACTGGCTCTCAAAGTGTGATCTAAGGACCGCTTGCACCCATTCCGCTTCGGGAAGGGCTGATTACAAACTGCAGATGCTTAAGCTTCACCCCAGGTTCACCAAGTCAGAACTGCTAAGTGTATAAGGCCAAGAACCTGCATTTTAAGCTCCTGGGTGTTTTGTGCACACTAAAATTTGAGAGCCACAGATCTACGGTGTCAGAAAATGCCCTATATTCCTTATGGTGCTACTTGAATTTATTCCTTTTTTGTTGTTCTTTTCAGGTGAGCTTGAAAACAGCTAGTCAACAAATTTTTTAATACTTGAAGACCATTATAAAGGTATTCCTCATTCCTTTTCCCCCTCCAGACCAAACAATATAAATTCGTTAGTCTTGATAGGATGTATTTTCTAATCATTAAATCATTTACAAACTCTGGTCAGATTCTTGTCATCTCCAGAATCATAGACAATACCTTTGGCCAGGGCAGAAGATACCACTGTTTCCTGTTTCAGATTTGAAAAATCTGAAGCCTACAGAAGTCACATTGAACCATCCTAATCAAGGTTATTTCCAGCCATGCTTAAGTATTTCCAGGTACATGCTTAAGTATTAAAAGTCTACAAGGTAGAATCTACCTCTAATTCCTCCTTCCTTCCTGTCAGCCCTTTGTGTCAACTTTTAAGAGTGAGGAAACAAACCTAACAGCTTATGGGCTGTGCATGTGCGGAGCCCAATGGTGAGGCAACAGGGAGGCTGTGGAGGCCAGGAGACTGGAAAAAGAGGGAGTCATGGAGGGAAGACAGAAAGCAACTTTCCAACTGAACTGAAGCTTTTTCAATCTTGAGAACCACTCATTTCTTTCTGAGCAACACAAAAATGACAATCGGTAAGAGCCATACACAACATTCTGATTCCACTATAGCTGGAAGATTTGACAAATCTTGAGCCAATAACTGCTACTTCTCAGCCTTGAATTTTGCTGTCACCTGAAACAGAACTCCATGCTGATCGTTCATTCACATATGCAAACATCAGTCTACGTCCCCTGAGTACTCCCAGTCTAGACATGGAAAACCAGAGTTGCAACACGTACCAAACCGCTCCAGTCCCTGAGATTTTTAACCAATCAATGAATCAGGAAGATATCACCGAGTTGTGTGGGCACAGGTGTTGTTAAATCTTAAAACTGAAAGGTATCTTGTAAAAGCATCACATTATTTTATTAAACACAGTGTGAACTGAGAAATTTTCTGAAAGACTTCTCCAGGTGAAAGAAATGACTGTCCAAGTGAATCTTCATTTCCATTTCTATCAGAAAAACTTGGGACTGTTCCAGAGTTGCATCTGCTCCTGAAAGCATTGGATATCATGCTTTATTTACAGCTTCCATTGCCAGGCCTGAGTCCTTGGAGTACCCAATTCCTCCTTTAAAATTCCATCTGGGCACAAGCAAAGTCCCTTTCTTTAGTTTCCCTTTGTGCAGCTAACACAGGCTGGCACGATGGGAGAACCAAAAGAAAACATAGGCAACATAATAATAGGTTGACAAGGTATAGAGTTCTGGGTCAATGTTGACAGTAATGGAAGGATTAGTGCAATGTCTGAGACACCTTCCTTCCCAGCTCCCTGTAGGTCTTTGTCAGGTGGCCTCAGGCCACAGCTGGTTTTCTAACCTCCAGAAGCCTGGCCCTTCCCACCAAACTGGAACTTCTAAAGAACAACCAACAGACACCAGTCTCCTGAGTCAGGCACTGGGTTCAGTGAGCTCTCACTATTAGCAAAGGGAAGGGTCCTTTCTTCCTTGTTGCTCCCTTGCCCAACGTAGTACTGGGCACATACGGGGGCTTGATGTAATGTCTCTTGGAAGAAAATTCAAGTCTTTCCACTTAATTCCAGTTTTAGATCTGAGGGCCACACTTTCCTCAAATTGTTGGGATTGTGATAATGGGCTTCCTGTCTTGGGTTTTTCTGCCCCACCCACTCTTGGAGCACTTTAGGGCCTTTCTCTCAGGAGTAGTTCCTTCTTCATATATTGGACAACTCAACTGTGACACATGTACATAAAGCCGGAGTCCTCACACACTCCAAAACAGGAGTGACTCACAGACCTGGCCTGTGATCAGCAGACCAACCTCTTCATTTTGAAAGAAGGAGGCTGAGGCCCAGAGAATGATCAGCAGTTTTCCCCGGCTCCCACAGCCAGTCAGCGGCAGAGGTGCACCTGGAACCCAAATCACTGTATGCCCAGGCCTGTGTTGGTTTCCCCTCAGGTCTCCTCATTGCTTTGCTCCTCTGAGTGCTGACTTCTGAGATGCTGTGGGAGGCTGCGCTCGCCTGGGGCCCATGGGCAGCCCCAGTCTTCCACTCCCGCCCCCAGAGTCTGATGGGCCTCTTGTTAGTTCCCAGATGCTGCACACTCCTTTGTGTTCACCCACAATCCTTGCAGATTAAGATGTAAAAACAGATACTGCCCAAGCCTGGGATGACCTGTGCAGTCCTCTGGGCACTGAAAGAAGGTAGAGTTGTTTACTGTTGGGTCATAAATACAAGAACGCACCTGTTGAAAGTAGCACTGTCTTATTCGTGTGTTTACTGTTTGGTTTGTTTTTGTTTTGTTTTGTTTTTTGCTTTTTTCCCCTCCGTTGGACCACCCTCACCTGCCTGAATAAATGCAGGCAGGCGCTCTGAATGTCTGATCCCTAGGTTTTGAACAGACAAATGAGAAAAGTCAATAACTGTGTCTGCTGAACTGAAATTAGTACTTACCTCAAAAGAACCAATGTCATTTAAGAATAATCCTGTTAATTAATCTGACTCTAAAACTGTTAATTAATCCTGTTAATTAATCTGACTCTAACATCCACCTCTTGGACCAAAACTGAGGGAGTTGGGGTGGGAGGAAAAGCAAAGAAAGAAGTTTTTGAAACTATAATTTCACTACCACTGTTACTGTTTTGGGGTATTTCTTTTCCATCTTTTTCCCCCCTAAATACTCACACAGAACTATCATATAGTTTCAGGAAAAGTAATGGTTAAAAAAGAATCGAAGACTCAGGTCACAAGAACAGGCAGAAAAAGAAGTCTGAACATCCGGGAACCGTGGACACACGTACAAAGATAAGAAACAAGAAAGCTTCGTTTTTAAACTTGGGAAAAGAGCACTGTATGTGGTCTCCGTGCTAGCATTGCGACGGACACTTTTCAATGAAAAACATGATATTAATTAATTTGTTGGTCAGGATGAGAATGAGCCTTGGCTGTGGCTATGACTGCAGTCAGCATCTGCTTTCGCTGAAGTGGAATGTCCTCGTTTTAAGAATTAACGTGCCTGTCTGAACGGGCGGTGGCAGCGACAGCCTGAATACGGGAAATCACATTCAAAGGGGAAGCTCTAGGCTGGCAGAAGCGTGTTAACCTTTCATCCAGGTCATTTGGGTTTAATATGTTAACTTTGTAGTAAAAGCTTCTTCTTTGAGCTCAGGGTTCATAAAAAGTGTTACTGGTCCTTGATGTTCCCAGTTGAGGATAGTAAGGAAAACAGACCCCTGAAAGCTCACATTGATGGAAGCAAAGACAGAGCTGGGGGGGTCAGCCCAGTGCCTCAGCCCCTCCCCAGCCTGACAGAACTGAACGGCTATTCACAGCTGCTGGAGCACTTCCAAGCTGTGAGTGTAAATGTACTTGTATCATCTTTGCAGAGAGGAACTGTGTAGTCCCTAGTGCTTCCTGGTTGATTTGGAGCGACTGTTTATTTGTTTAGTCCTGTAATGATATTATCCACAGGGCCAGAGCCACACAGGGAGGATGAGGAATTCCTACAGGAGGGAGGCTGCGTGTGTTTATTGCCCTGTCAGCCCTTTACGACAAAAGACAAAAGTTGCTGTAATTTGTGCGTTCCCACACACATGATCCATATGGACAATATCGAGTATAGGTGCTGATGAAGAAAAAAAAATAAAGGATTACCAGAAATCAAGATGCCAGCTGCCCTGTGATAAAGGCAGAGAAATGTTCTCACAATGAGCCTCTGATTAAACACCACAGCTCCAGAGCTGGAAGGAATTCTGAGATGTTATCCATCACCAGAGGAAAAGAGAACCACCAGCTTTTGACTGACTTAGGCCTTGTGTTGCCTTAGACCTTGAGCCTAATTTTTTTTCTTCTTATGCTCAGCAATTTCTGTTGCCTTAGCAGGTTTCTCACAGCAATGCCTATTTGGAGGGGCCTTGATTTCCCTTTTCCTCAGCACATTTGTCTGTAGCTCAGTTTCAATGCAGCTCCTGGCTGTGGGCGTATTACCAGCGCCAGTTCTAGTTCATCTTCTCAGTGTCAGACTGAACCCCCTGAAATGTGCGGCCAGTTAGTTCCTGATTGTTTTTTCTAGAAGCCTGCAGTTCTGAAAGCTTTTTACCTCAGGAACGTGCCTTTCATCCAAGAAACACACTACTTGAAGGAAAGGGCAAAATGAATCAGCAGAGTCAGCCTGTCACTCTGGCTGGCAGGCAGGCATGTGCCGAGGACAGCGGTGCCCAGCGCTGGTCGTGGGTCCCCTGTGGCCCTGTCACATAGATGCTGCCAGCGCACAGTTTGATTGGTGTCCCCTGACTGTCTCACACAGTTTGTTGATGCCAAGATGGCCAAAGGCGCCGCCGAGAGGACTGACTGGAAAATAAATGCAAGTGGGACAGACATCTTCCACGGACCTTGGGAAGTAACACAGACAGACGCGCTCAAACCACCCCAGCGAATTAATGCTACTGCTAGCAGCCAGTCAGGAACCACGGCGCAGGGGAGGCCTCAGTCAGCCAGGGCTCATTTTGAGTAATGGGACAAGGCAACCATCCATGGGTCATGAGTAGCAGTGGTCCCAGAAAATTGTCATTGGCGGTTCCCAAACGATGGAGACATTTCATGACCAACAAGAAGGAAGGAATATAAAGAGCTGTCTCCATCCTGCTGGTAGCAGTGCGCAGTAAAGCAGCCCCATCCGCCTGCGACAGACAGCGCCAATCTCTCTCTAGCGAAGGCCAAGTGTGTACACGACTATGATATGAATATTAGAACAAGGGAAAGTAATGCTGCACAGGTGAACCAGATGTCCGGTAGCAATCCTCGGTGCCCCGGCCCTGATGAAGTGGCAGCAGCTGAGAGGCAGACGCTGCTGCGAGGTGGGCTGAATCTCAGGCTGGAACCAGTCTCTGAGTTTGTCTTTTCAGCTCCTCTAAATATGAAAGAAAACCTAGAAGAATCGCCTCGCTTTGCTTACTGGGTGTGAATGGGAGGCCAGGATGGGAGGTGAGGGAATAAACTGGCCCTAGAACGACTCAATCAACCATATTAAACAGAGGGGCTGTTATAAAAGCAAAACATAGACAGTGCGTGTATTTTTAACGACCAGGACTAAGGTGCCCTGTGCAAACAGAAACAGATCCTGCCTGCGGAGGGTTAGAAGTCCTCCAATCATGGCGTTTGGGTTCCCTGCCACCCCCTCCTAAGGGTGCCTGGCCCTGCCAAAAATCATTTACAAATAAAGAGCTCTCAGAAATGTGCCCTACCTTTGGCCAAAGAGGAGAACCTCTTTTCCAATAAATATTTGGCCGGGAAGGGGGGAGGGGAGCCAAGTGTAACAAAGGGGGCTGGCGGCCTGGGTTTGTTTGGATTGCCCGGCCGGCGCGGAGCGGCCGGGCCCAGCTGACCACGGGTACAGATAGGTTAATTTCCACATGGCGCTGCAGAAACCCTATCCGCGGGTTGCGAAGCGTGGGTCAGCCAAGGCATGTTAATCTGTTTAGCATGTGCGCCGCGCGGAGGAGCCAGACCACCGGGGCGCAGGAGGCGCGGCCGCAGCCTCGCTGCTCCGGAGAGTTAATAAAGAGCTTAAGGCAAGTAAGTGTAGCGGGGTTGCGGCATCTAGGAGCCCGCGGCGCCCGCGGGCCCCGGGGAGGGCGAGTCCGCCTGCTGCCGGCCCCTCGCGCCCCGCAGGCCCTGGGCTCCGCGCGCCCTAGAAGCTGAGCGCCCCCGGGGTCCGGCTGAGGCCGGGCGCACCGCGGCGCGGGCAGGGCGCGGGGACCCGCTCGCCCCGGAGCGCCTGCCCCCAGCCCCGGGTGTTGGGGGTGGGGCTCTTCTTTGCCCTCGCGCCGTGGGGGAGCAGGGGAGCGAGGGGTTAGCCATTTAGAACATTTTTAACTAATCAAAATATTTGCTGATGAGTATTTATTTTTACAAGAACTCGGTTTGGCTGGAGACTTCCCGAGCAACAATATGGGCTGCCGTATTAGGTTTGTGACGGAGCCAAGTGCGGTCAGGCTTATTGAATCTCCGCGCCGGAGATCACTCGCCCCGGAGACGTTTCTCTGTTCTGGGGAGGAAGGTTCCCAAGACCATCTTTCTGCAGATGGTGCTTAGAGCACAACCACATGTCCCTCAAAGCACGAGGGGCTTCGTGTGTTGTGTTCGGGCTGAATGACGAGAGAAACGTATGCCCTTTCCGACCCAGGCAACAGAAGGAAGAGCAGAAAGTGTCCCATTCCTGAGAAAGTAAAGCCGAAGCCCGGGTGGGAGGGACCACACGAGCAAAACTGGACCACCTCTGCCCCAATACGTCCCTCCAGAGTGCCGATCTCTTCCTCCCTCCTCTTTCTTTCTTCCTGTCAATATTCAAGGAAGACTCACTTCTGACTTCACTGAAACAAGGTTGTTGAGTCTAGTCCAGAGCGATTAAACAACTACTTCCTTCAAGTCGTTGCAAGGCCACTGGCCAGTGTCTAGGAAAACCTGGGCAAGATTAAGTCCAGTTTGAAAACGGACAACTGAGGGTTCACAGTACACAACCTTGGATTGCAAAGATATCTACAAAAACACTGGACTCCAATTTTTTCGATGCTGTTGACTAAAAACTGGATTAAAATCTAATTCATCGCAGTTAACAGTCATTAAGAAAATGGATTGCTGTGGCGTGAACTCCTAGTTGCTAGCCTGGAACAGTTTAACAATCAGTCAAGAAGCACTTCCTAAAGAGGGCGTCTCGGAGGCTCGGTTCCCGGAGCGCGGGTCTGGGCCCCGCGCGGCTGGGAGGGGCCGGCGGGGCGTCCCTGCGGAGAAGCGCCCTCGGATCGTGGAAATGACCGTCTGTGCGTAAAATGTGAAGGTGGATCAGAGAAGCAGAACATAAATTTGCCTATCATAAAAAAGAAGACTTCCCAAGTGCAAGAGGAGACGGAACTGCCTTAAATATAGAGCAGAAAAATGTGTAAAGCGTTCCAGAGATCCTAAACTCAGTATCAACAGCTTGGCAGTGCAACCTGGTAACTTTCAAAAGCAAACATAATATGAGGACAAAGAAAGTAAAGTCAACTGTTAGGAACCATGGACCCACTTCTCCCTTTATTCAATGAGGGCTTTTTATTCCGGTTGGGAGCCACAAACTAAGATATTTTGAGAGTCAAAACAGTCTTCCTTCTTTCCTATATACTTCCTCACTTGTTTGGTTTGGATTGGCCGTGCAGTGTCTTGATCGTAATGACTTAGTGACACTTGCCACCTGTCTAATTTTGGCTCCAATGCTCCAAGTCAAAATTACACTATCCGTGTCTCCATGAAGTGGGAAAAGAGCTTGTGGCTTCTTTTGATCAAAGAGATCCCTGGCCCTGAATTTAAAACAGAAAAGGAAAGACAGCACTAATAAAAATTGCCTGCACTTTATATCATTTTGAAACTGGTTGGCAGAGATGAAGGGACTAAGAAGAGTAGAAGTTTCAGAGAGCCAAAAAAATTCATAGCTGAGGAATTTAAATTCTTTGGACTCAAAGAAGAGATGGACTCAAAGATGGATTTCAATATTTCCAACCCAAGTTTCCTCTACTCAGTGACTCCAGCCAAAAGAGGACACTTTGCTTCTTCCAGTCAAGAGAAAGATATCACTAAAGTACCTGGATGTCTAGCAAACCGAAAAGCCTGCCTGCCACGTTCCCACGCCTAAGCCAAGGTGTCTGATGACCCCTCGCCCCTATGAGAATGTCTCAGCCACCTTAGAATGCTATAACAAATATCACAGACTGGGTGGCTTATGTAAATGGCAGGCATTTATTTCTCACAGTTCTGCAGTCTGGGAAATCCAAGACCAAGGTGCTGGCAGATTCAGTTCTTGATGAGGGCCCCCTTCCTGGCTTGCAGACATCTCTGTGTCTTCACATGAACACAGAGAAGTGAGCTCCTGTCTCTTCCTCTTCTAAGGACACTAACCTATCCCAGGGGAAGTAGGGGGTCATCCTCATGAACTCATCTAAAGCCAATTATCTCTCTGAGGCCCTGCCTCCAAATACCATGGGGGGTTGGGGCTTCAACATATGAATTTGGGGTAGGGGGAGACAAACATTCAGTCCACAGCAGGTACGTAGCATGCAGTGCCGCTACTGAACTGATGAGCTGGGGACACCAGAAAACAAACCCCACCCCACGATCAAGGCCCAGACCAAAACCCTGCAAAGGGCCGGCCGCCCCCTTTGAGCCTTTTTCTGTCTTCCTTTTTGGAAACTCCTATCCCTCTATTACAAATTTTGCCATCCTTGTTTAGTTCCTAGCCTAAGCTACTTTGGATTACTTATATTCTGTGGCCCCAAACCGAATGTTATATCAATAAAAATGGTGATGTGGTGATGACAGCAGCTGCTGCTGATTTGACCTGTCTCAGGTGCCAGTGCTTTGCATGCGTCATATTATATCATTTTCACAATAAACCTGCGAGATAGGTATTATTTGTGCCCTTTTACAAATAAGAAAACGGAGGCTCAGAGAGGTTGAGTAGCTTATTCACCAGGTTAATTAGTGGTGGAGCAGGGGCTTGAACCATTGGCCTCTGGAGCCTGAGTTCTAACCAGTGCACTGTCACATAATAGCCTCCTTGTGCATGCCGTGGGCCCCCGAATTCTGTAGAGAATATGTTAAAGTTTATTTCAGTGCCCCTGAGATCAAAGAAAGCCTGAAATTTTGAATATCAACCCTTTTCTTACTGGGCAGAAAAATTATATTTCCAGTTTCTACAATGTATTAATTCTTACCCTCTCCCCCCTTTTAAACTAAGGGTTTTTTTTTTTTTTTTCTTTTTGCCCTGGCTGGTGTAGCTCAGCGGATTGAATGTGGGCTGCAAACCAAAGGGTCACCAGTTTGATTCCCAGTCAGGGCACATGCCTGGGTTGCAGGCCAGGTCCCCAGTGGGGGCCACGTGAGAGGCAACCACACATTGATGTTTCTCTCCCTCTCTTTCTCCCTCCCTTCCCTTCTGTCTAAAATAATAAATAAATAAATTCTTTAAAATAAATAAATAAACTAAGGGTTTTTCCCTCACTTTTTTTTTAAATTATTTTATTGTTGTTCAATTACAGTTGTCTGCATTTACCCCCACCCCCACCCCCAGGCAAACCCACCTCCCTCCCTTGCTTCCACCCTCCCCCTTGGTTTTGTCCATGTGTCCTTTATAGCAGTTCCTGAATACCCTTGTCCCCATTATCCCCTTCCCCCTCCCCTCTGCTTACTGCCAGATTGTTCTAAATTTCAATGTCTCTGGTTATAATTTGT
>PVJI01018805.1:0-32466 GCA_004026765.1 Micronycteris hirsuta
TGTGCACACAGCATCATGCAGTCTTCAACAAAGCGTGCTGGGAAAATTGGACAGATACCCACAAAAAAATGAAACGAGACCACCAACTTACACCACATATGAGAAGAAGCTCAAAATGGAATAAAGACTTAAATGTAAATTGAGAAACCATAAAAATCCTAGAAGGAAACAGTGGCAGTAAAATTTCAGATACTTCTCACAGCAGTATTTTTGCTGCTCTATCTCCTCAGGCAAAGGAAACAGACGAAAATAAACAAATGGGATCACATCCAACCAAAGAGCTTCTGCTCAGCGAAAGACGAAAGACGCCATGACCAAAATGAAAAGGGGACCCACTGAAAGGGAGAACGTATTTGTCAACAACGCATTAGGGTTTCGCTCTTTTCTTATCTGGCCACGCTGGGGTCACTGACTTCCTGGCCAGGGGACACACTGGTGAGACCTAAGGAAGCCCAGCCACCTAGAAGCTGATACAGAGGAGAGACCAACTCGGAATGTAGGGAGGTGAACTGAGTGGCCCAGAGCTGAGTCGATGGAGAATGCACACGACCATTATATTAATGTTATATTGCCAAACTCTTGTTTTAAGATACATAATGGTAGTAGATCAGTGTGTTTAAAAAAAATAGCAGCAGTCTTATTGATTTCCTCATTTTCTGAAATCTGATAGCACTTAAAGTGAATTTCAAGTGATTTAGCAGTCAGCCTTCTTTGCGGATTTTAACTTGCACAGATCTCTGTGTCCACCTCTCCACAGGCTCCACCACAGGCCCTTCCTCAGCTCCAACACAAACCAGTGACTTACTGGAACTCATCTGCTTGCCTTTTATTTTTTTAATTGATTTGAGAGAGAAGCAGGAAGAGAGATTTGTTGCTCCACATATTTGTGCATTCATTGGTTGCTTCTTGGATGTGCCCTGACCTGAGATTGAACCCGCAACCTTCGTATGGAGATGATGCTTTACCCTACTGAGCTACCTGGCCAGGGCTCATCTCCTCGCTTTTAAAAAACCCTCCTTTTTAATGGACTCTACCCCTAGCAATTAGATTAGGATTTGAAATGTTCATCTATAATAATGCCTCTTCTCTGCAAAATCCTTTAATAACTTCTTGTCACCAGAATTAAATTCAAATTATTTAGGATCTGATCCTCACATGTCTTATCTCATTTTATCCCCCTTCACATGCCTTACTATGCAGCCCAGTTCCATGGCTGGGTGTCTGAACTGGACCCACGCATTAGCATTTAACCCCATGCCACTGCTCATACCTGTCCTGCTGTCTGGCATGCTCCTGCCACTCATCCCCAGCTGTTGAAATCCCGCTCTCTGTTTACGACGCACTGAATGCTATCTTATCCTTTATGATTTTTCCCTGAAACCTTCCTTTATCCATAATTAGAAACCACGTCATCAGGACAAGGCAGATGCTCAAAAACATTTACTAAAGACAAGAACTTTGCTATTTTAGTTTCTAAACTGTATGCTCCTTGGGGGCAAAGATCACAGTTCCAACCCAACCATCCTCCCAAGTATCCAGCACAGAGCCTTGCTCACAGAAACGCTGGTCTCTTTCTTCTCCCTACCCCCCAACATTAAACACAGCATTTTCCATATGGCAGGTGTTCAGTAAGTACTTGTTCCAAACAGGGTACTCAGAGCCACCCAAATAATTCAACCCAAAAAAAAAGAAAGAAAGAAAGAAAGAAAGAAAGAAAGAAAGAAAGAAAGAAAGAAAGAAAGCCATCCAGAAAGACTGGGGGATTCAGGCAGGACAGAAACAATGTAACTAATGGCATTTTGTCAGGAAGCATTGCTCTCTGGATAGGTCCTGACACTGAGCTATACACCCACCCAAGCAATGGCACCATCAATTCCACAAAAGGCTGGTTCTGATGGCTTGTCATATAGAACAGAATGAAAACTCTTTAAAATATGCTGTTTTCCCCAGCTTGTCACAGATTCTTTGGAAGCATCTGTTCTTTACAAACAGTGTGGGTTAATTCTAGGTACATACAATCTTTTTAGAAATTCAGATGACTCTGTTTGGGGCTCTTAACTGCTTCCCCAGGTATTTTCAATATATCTCTCCCTTGGCTACCATTTCCTGTTCTAAATTTATTAGTTCCCACCTCCACCCCCATTGTTTAATTAAGAAACTCCTGATTTTTTCATCCTGTAGTGACTGCACAATTGCAACATAAACGCTTGAACTGTGGTAGTTGCAACAAAATAACAAAAGTCTGGGATGCAAGCCATCTGGCCCCATGATTTAGATGGGAACACATTTGTCTTCTTTCCTCCTGCCCCTGTCCCTTTCCTCTCTGGGGGAGTGAGTATATGTCCATAAATTCTGATGAGCTGAATGCAGCAAGTTTCAGAATCTCATTTTACCTGCAAGGAAATGCTGAAGAACAGAAGGTGTTTTAATGTCTTTGTAAAGTTACAATCAAGTGTCTGATTGTACTTGGATTTTTAACTCTTTTGTTTTCATTTTTAATTGTCGACTTAGTGGAACAATCGATAATCCTGAAAGGGTGACCTGCTAATCACACAGAGATATTACTTTACATCCCACTTCCCTCTGTAACCTTTGGCTGTAGTGGAGACAATGGTCTTCTTATTTTTGTTGTTAAGTCTTTATATGTTTGAATATATCCTTCTAGGCACACAAGACATAATGTAAAATAAACATAATCATACTCATGTATGGACATGCATGCACATATGGAGATCATTTTTATAGCACTTATTTTATGATTAATTTATCTTGACATGAACATTTTTAAAAAATAAAAATAACTCCAAAGGAACTAATTTGAAAAATAGATGCAGTCACTTCATGACAAAAATATATTATGTAATTTTTGGTAAGAAAACACCTAGAAAGTTTTGAGATTAATTTTTTCCTAAAATATTTCAGAAAATAAATCCCTGCAGTCTGTTTTCATCTGCTCATGAAAGCTGATCCCGCAGTTTTGACAGAATTGAACTATCTATTCTAATCATTTAATACTCACTAAATAATTATTAACAAAATTATTAGTTTTTAAAATTAATACATTATTCCATTATGAAATGGTTTGTGTATAAAGATACAGTATAAACGGGTGAGAAGCAAGACTGTAAGTAAGAAGACTATAAGTACAGACAATAGGGAGCCATTGAAAAGTCTATAAGAAAAAGCCTATGTGTATGTTTCTTGAAATTTGGAAATTATTTATTAGTTCCATCTTGAAAAATTTTGCTTTTTAAATCTCAAACATGTGAAGATAGCTGATGGTTCTTCTAAAACAATTACTACCCAGTTGTATTTTTGTGCGTGCATTAGCAAGAACGAGGCAATATTGTCCTGCTTTGGAAAGCCATCGGGGCCTGTCCATGTTTCTGAAACCCATTTATTTGCGTGCCTTGGAGATGTGGCTCCAATGGCAATCCAAATCAGAAACTTCAGTTTTCAATCATTTCAGCAGGTCCACTGTGTTCACTTGTGCCTCGAGATGAGAGTGTGCTGCAATCCTAAAGACTGTTCAGCACTCAGTGTGCCCAGGTGCATCCAAACAGAAAACGTGTTTTACAAGATGGCATTCTTTTTATTTGGGAGACTCTCTGTACTTTAGCTGGTGTCCCTTCAAGACAGATGAGATCAATGGGGTCCAGAAAAGAGTAATAAGAATTGTTAGAGATCGGGAATAGAAGGAACTTCAAAAAAAATGCAAGGACCTTGGTCACACAGGGACATATACTAGAGGAAATAGATATATTTTAAAAAGAATCACTTGTGACAGAAAAACCCACTCACAATATTCTGGTTTATGACATTTTCTTCCATTCTACATTCCTCACTGATAGACATGTTCTAATGCAGAACCACGCTCAGAAGGGACTCTCTTTATGTGTTCTTGCCCTAGGTCACATCAACACATTCCACTGGAGTTTCTCCTTGATAAGCTGATCAAAGTTTAGCCTATAAAGAATGTCTTTATGTCCAGTGCAAGGTTTGTGAACAGCAAGGAATAGCATCGATTACAGCAGCTCATTTCACATTTAAAGATGTCCAATTTTTCTGAATTTCAGCTTGTTTAAGAAAATGCACTCAACAAATATGTTTGATTATATATCTAAGTGTGTGTTTCTTTATACAGATACACACAGAGAGAACCAGGAAAAGTTCAATAGAATGGCAAGTGAAGACAGAGCGATGTTAATGTGAGGATAGGCGGGCCATTGGTGACTAAACAGCACACAACTTCCATGGGACATAGATAATTCTCAGGGGTAAAATAAATCTTTCCCTTTTTTCTATAAGGCACAGACATGCATATGATGCATAAACAGATGCACAACATATATGTGGTATTGAAATTGCATAGGAGGAGGGCATAGTTGGATGATTAGGAAAAATATATACCTTACAAGCCTCTTATGGAGGCAATAAAGAGGCAGGGGGGAGGTTGAAAAACATTGGTGAATAGTGATTAATGTTGGGTTGCAAAATCCATACTAAAAGATTTCTGTGAGGCAAAGAAAAAATAGGAAATCTAATAAACATCAAAATTCACAGAGTTCATGAAGCATACCAAATTCTATGAGAAAGAAAGCTCTTTACTTTGCATGACAGAAGGTTCTTTTATGTGCCTTTATTTAGCAGATTTTCAGTGAGTTGGTTTTTCAGCAGATTTTCTTTGTTTGCTTCATTTAATGCAATGTCAAAATGCCAATCGTGGAGGTGTGTAGCTGGCAGACACGAAAACAAGGCAAAATCATCCAAGTACAAGTGCATAGTTCTAGGGTGGTCTGCCTGCGTACAGGGCCAAAAACAGGAGCTCCGAAGTGGACAAAATGCTCGTTTTTCAAACAATGATGACTATGTGTTGTTTCTCGTGAAGGAGTGTTTGAAAAAGTCTAGTAGCCATCCAGAAAATGAACCAAGAGTTCATATCCTGGGGTGAGAATCTGGAAGGCAGGTATGCAGAGTGCCATAGATCTTTTCTCACAATGAAAACAGCCTTGCTTCTGATTGTATGAATGACACACACTTATAATAAAACAATCTAACAACACAGAAAAACTACATGAAAGAAAATGTCATTTGAAGTCCCATGATCTCGAGAGTAATCATTAATGCTGTGATAATCATCCTTTTATTAATATTTCTACAAAACTATATAACTTATATTCATATAGACATGTTATAACCTTCCATGTATATACAGCATTAATTTTCCATATATTTATATCTGTGTACATATATTATATGTGTGTGTTGTGTGCACATATACATATATGTGTGTATGCACATACACACCTACACATATACACACATATATACATATATTTACACACACACATAAACATTAATGGAGTTGCATCCTTCATTTTATTTGTAAATCACTTTTTGGGATCCTTTTTGGTCCTAGTTTATTTTCATCTAAAATAATTACCAAGCAGATAGTAGGACTGAAATGTTTTCATGAAATTACATGCTTTCTTTGACCAGTTAAACCCCACTTGCTCGAGGAAATGGGGCCACCTCACCACCTAGCTCAGATTCTCAGAGGTCACGGGAAAAGGAAGGGATCATTCCCCCTTTGCTCCTTGCTGCGCCGAGCAACACTATAAACCTAACAAGCGGAACTGCTGCTCTCGCAGGGCACATTAAGGGTCTCACATAATGTGGGGACCCAGTACGAAGCCTGATGCCGAGGGGATGCCCAGGAGGTTGAGGAAATGAGAAAGCTGCGCAAAGCCCCGTGGGGAGGCCACGGGTCTACGTTACGCATGAGGTAGAACGTTGACACCCTTTTCAAGAAACTAACTAAACCTCTCATCTTTCTCAGGCTCTTGAAATCCAGGAAGGCGAGTTTATTCCAGAGAGATGTTTCTCTCTTCGTTCTACAAACCAGAGTTCCCCAGCGAGGCACGTGTGCTCTGAGAATAGAACTGCATGATTACAACCCACCATCCTTAAATAAAATCTGTGCCAGCACATGAGCCAAATGAAGCTCATCCATGCATCCCCTGCCATGAAAACGTCCCTGATCAGGGACTCATGAACAGGCCCAGCTACAATTATTGAGTTCGATTTTCCTTTAATTTCTTATTAACATGGGAGAACCATCTTGCTCAGTGACATAGAAATATTTCAAGAGACCATTTAGACAAACCTTTACCTCTGATTGGCACTCTGAGTTTTTTTCCATAGATGAATCTGGATATTCAGAATTGTATTTAATGAGTGGATTCTGACTTTTCAATCAGATGTTTGTTTATGTATAATGTAACACACATGAGTTTTTTCTTTTACACATCTGTTGTTCCAATGTTTATCTTTTTAGGATTGTATTTTTTTGTAAGAAAACTGGAAAAAATAAAGTATGAACACATGACTGAGAAGGCACTTCATCTTCGTGTCTACTTCTAAAGGAAGGCAGTGAAAGGTGAGTGTGCTTATATATCCTGAATTCTTCCCGATGAAAAGGCAGAAAACCATACTTGAACAATTAAAAAATAAATTTAAAAAAATGTTTTTTAAGTATGTTCTTTTATTTAAACGTGACTCTGGTCCATTTCCTCTAACTCTCTGGAAAAAAGAAATGCCTTGATTTAGGTAATGGTTTCTCAAGACAAATAGGAGAGTCCTCTTATAAACCTTTTCCTATGAAGAAGCTCAAGGTGGCTGAATTCTGGGAAGTTAGTGATTCGGCTGGTATTTTTTTAGTTCTTCTCTTTCCAAGTTGCCTCCTGAGAAGATTCTGAGAGACTGAAAGAATAGTTTTCTTACCTTTGACTATTTTTCAACCTCCGCTTTTCTTTCAGAGATTAGCTGGTTCCCAGAAAACAATCAGTACTTCTGCTGGGACTATTAAGAAGAACTAATACTTCCCTGCAATTTCCTAGAACATACAGAACTGCTCTGAGATGCGAGGACTCTGGCGAAAGTGGACAGACTTGCCTTCTCCATCACTCCTCCCAACTGTCCCTGACCTCACAGCGAGCCGAACTCCTTTCTTCCTCTCTAAAGCCCTTGTGCACATTTACCTCCTGATTGCCAAACCACATCCCTGCCCCTTGCTTTCAATCAGGCATTAGCAAATATCTCTTCTTGAAACTAAAGTTTTGTGGGAACACAGTCACAACTGTTTCTTCGCAGGAGGTCCGTGGCTGCCTTCACACTACAGAGCTGAGCAGTGGCGTTGGAGACCACATGGCAAAGCCAGAAATACCAACATTTAGTGTGTGGCCCTTTGCAAAATATGGTCGCCAACTTCTGCTTTAAACGGATAGACTTCCCCACAAGCCCGGCAGGAGAATTTTGGAGATTCATTCAGTGAATTCTTGGGAGTATTAGCAGTATTTCCTTTACATTTGTGACTGTAAGTTCTTACAGATAGAAAGTTTAAGAGTATGTTTTCAAATTAGCAAAGTTTATTTATCAGAGAAATTTTAGCTTCACAGCAAAGTTGAGGGGAAAGCACAGAGAGTCCCGATACGTCAGCCCCCACACATGCGCAACCTCCCCATTGTGAGCCCCACAGAGGGACGTTTGTTTCAGTGGAACTTGCATGGACTCATTATCATCACCCAAAGCCGTAGTTTCCATTAGAGCTCATGCTTGGCGGTGCACATTGTGTGGGTTTCAATAAACATGTAATGACATGTGTCTATCATGATGGTATCAAACAGAATAGTTTCCCTGTCTTAAAAATCCCCTGCACTCTGCCTAATCATCTCTCCTTCCTTTCTAAGACCTGCAACCAATAAACTTTTTTCCATCTCTAGTCTTGCCTTTTCCAGAATGTCACAGAGTTGAAATCACACACTGTGTAGGCTTTTCAGAGTAGCATTTCCCTTAGCAGGATGCATTTAAGGTTCCTCCCGGTCTTTGCATGGCTTGGTAGGTCATTATTTTTATCTCTGAATGATATTTCATTGCCTGGATGGACCACAGTTAATTTTCCACTGACCTACTGAAGGACACCACTGTTGCTTCAAAGTGTTGGCAATTGTGAATAGAGCTGCTGTAAACATCTCTGTGCAGAGTATTTGTGTGGAAATAAGTTTCTTTTTTTAAAATTGTATTTATTTATTTATTTATAGACAGAAGGGAAGGGAGGGAGAAAGAGAGGAAAAGAAACATCAATGTATGGTTGCCTCTCACGTGGCCCCCACTGGGGACCTGGCCTGCAACCCACGCACGGGCCCTGACTGGGAATCAAACCGGCGACCCTTAGGTTCACAGCCCACGCTCAATCCACTGAGCTACACCAGCCAAGGCTATGTGGAAATAAGTTTCAATTCATTTGGGTAAACACCAAGCAGAGTGAATGATGGACTGTACAGTATGGGAATGCTTAGTTCTATGAAAACTGCCATACTGGTTCCCAAAGTAGCTTTGCGTTCCCGCCAGAAATGAACAAGAGTTCCAGTTGCTCCACATGATCGTCAGCACTTGGTGTTGTCGATGTTTTGGATTTTGGCCATTCTAATATGTGTACAGTGCTATTAGAAGTTTTAATTTGCAATTTCCAGGTGACATATGTTGCTTACTTCCCACTTCCCATTTGTATATATTCTTTGGTGCAGTATCTGTTCAGGTATTTTGCCCATCCTTTAATTGGATGGTATTTTTTTATTGGAATATATTTGACATATAACACTGTGTAAATTTAAGGTGCACAACATGTTAATTTGATATATTTATAATTGTAATATGATTGCCATTGTAGCAAAAATTAGCTCCTCTATAATCATTTCCTTTTGGTGGTTGGAATAAGTAAGTTCTGGTCTCTTAACAGGTTTCATGATTATAATACTGTATCATTGCCTGTTTCACTACACTGCGCTCATTTTCTTGTTGAGTTTTAAGAGTTCTTTGTACATTTTAGATAATAATAGTTCTCTGTTAAATGTGTCTTTTTCAAATATTTTCTCCCAGTCAATGAAAAATTTTATTTTTGAAAGGTCTTACATTACTTTCTATATTAAAACCAAGTGACCATAATTTATAAAGTATGAATGTAGACTAACTCAAATACTTTTAAAATATTCTTATTATAAAATTAACACTATGTACTATAGAAAATTGTACAGAATAAAAAATCACTGTTACCACCTGGTATACATATAATGCATGCACATGATCTATATATTATAAAAATAATATTTATATTATAAAAGTAAGTTATGTTATATTATCAAAATAATTATCAATATGTTGTAAATGTTTATTGAAGCATTATACATTAGTCCATGTCATTGTATTAAATAAAGGAATAGCATCCTATGTTAGAGTTGTATATTAATTTGACTAATTCACCATATTAACTTATTTAGGTTTCTATTACATTTTTAAATAATACATTAATGAGCACTCCAAAAATGTCAAGATGCATTTTTTATTATTTCTTTAGTATAAGTATCTAGAACTGAAATTGCTGTACTAAGGAATACAGAAGATATTAGAGCTCTTGATACATATGAGGGGGGACCAAAAAATGGGAATTATCTTCTGGAAGGTGGTCCCCTTGTAGAGCAGGCTTCCCCTGCTACGTGAGTGTTCTAGGAGTCGATCTGTGTCAGTGTACCGGCTGGCGTTGTTGTGAGAGGCTGCATTCCACTTCAGTGAATTTTTCTGAAGACTCTTTCACTGAGTTTGTCCATATCATGATGGGTGATTTACAAGAGCACCTGCCCGCACGGCACTGAGCGTTCAGCCGTTTTTGACCAAAAATGGCATGACCCCTGGATCTCACCCTCCCTGTCTACTGCACCTCACCCTGAGCAACTTTTTTTTGTTTCCCTGGATAAAAAAAAGTCCTCAAAGGGAAACATTTTGCTGATGTGGAAGAGGTGAAACAAAAAACGGCAGAAGCACTAAAAGGCAACAAAACTGACAAGTTCAAAAACTGTTCTGAGCAGTGGAAGAAGCATCTCGATGGGTGTCCTGTGTCAAATGGAAAGTGCTTTGGAGGTGACTGAAGTGTAAACATGTAAGAATAAATCTACAGTTTTTTATGAATAAATTCCATTTTGGGGGTATCCCCTCTCAGACTGTCAAAATATCCTCCAGAAAGCCTTTTTTCTTCTAATATTCTTGGAAAACCATATGACAGTATTATAAATACTGAAACGTTTTATTTTATGAGGTACACTAACTCATCCATTTACTGTGAGATCATTTCTTTTTAGACACAAGGTTCTATTAAATAACTTAATATATTCACTGACATGAAACATGACCCCAAATTAATTTGGCTTGTTATCAAATACCAAACACAGTTTTAAAGGATAAAAAGCTGAGAAAGATATTTAACACTGAAAACAAACAAGCAGGCAAGCAAACGAACGAAAATAAAGAAAGCTGTGGCTCTAGACCTGCAGGAGGAATTTGGAGATGTTCTAAATGACTCTTTCAATGTGGTCAATAGCCCCAGACGAAGGACATACTCTTCTAGCATTCACAAATGAAAAACTGACTCTCCTGTGAGACTCTAACTCTGCAATATTTGCCCTATTACTCCAAATTCACACGTATATACACCGTAAGAGCTACCAGACTCCCTCAGGAAGATCCAAACTTTTGGCGTCTCTGGGCCACACTGTAAGAAGAAGAGTTGTCTTAGGCAACACATTAAATACACAACACTAATAAAAACAAAAAAAAAATCTTATACTGTTTTAAGCAAATTTACGATTTTGTGTTGGGCCTCATACCTAGCCATCCTGGGCTGCATGCGGCCCTCGGGCTGTGGGCTGGACACCCTTGCTAAATTTTTAAATTTCTTTCTTTTTGGTGGAATGGGCCATGCCACTAGGAGCTTCCTTCATGAAGTATTGGGTGAGGGTGTCTTAGATCTGGTCATATCTGAGGTAAAACCGAACTGGTGAATCTCTGAAACTAGATAAGCCTCGATTTCTTTTTAACACACTGCCTGCATCATTGATATGGTTAAGCAGTTTGAATTATGTACAGAACATCTAGCAGCAGACCTCATTATTTTTATAATTCCCAGTTCTTCATCTGTTTTGGGAAATATACATGCAAACTGTGAAAGGAAATGTCCCCCAAGAAAATTAATGGCATTCTATGGAAGTCAGGTGTAGCCTTTCTGAGTCTTCTGGAACTTCAGCTGTGCCAACTGCTAACAACACTTGGCCAGGACAGACAGTTAGTAGAAAAGAATCCTATTATTGAGGGTGCAATATTGAAATGAGAACTGAATTCAAGCATTTCGGCAATAACAATTGGGTAAAGAACAGAAAAGGCAGAAGCCATGGTTAAGCATTATATTTTGCCAATGAACGTCAAAGCGATTTTTGGATATTCTAGTTTTTGTCTACAAGATTTTCCCCAAGATTAGATGCCATCATAATGCCACCATATAAATAATGCTCACACTCTGGTTCCACAGCTGAGTGATGGCTTCTGACTAGAAATTGAATGAACAGTTTAATGGTAGCTCAAATAGTAGCAAATAGTTGTTTGCCAGTTTACAATCACTTATTCTCATTCGCTCTCTGTCATTTTCTGAGCTATGCTGCAGTTAAGAAAGCTGTCATACAAAATGAAAGTGGCTTTTTCAAGCAGAAAACAAATGTACTCCGGCTGGCAGACTGGCATTTAATCATTCAGTCTCTTAGCGTCATTACTCTGCTGCTGGCATGAAACGTCCGTGTGGTTAGGGAGGAGGAGACAGGCTGGGAGCACCTGGCCCTTTCCAGCCTCCACGAGCAGGTGCCACCGAGGTCTTTATCATCACTCTGAGAAGCGCTCTTTCCTGGCGTGACATCTGGGTTCATCAGTGGTGGCAGCAGAAGACCTCTGGGGTTGGGGCTCTAAGGGTCGTGGCTCTGGGTTCACAACTCCTGATTTGGGGGGGTGGGTGTTACAAGGCAGTTCTCGCTCTTTGTTTTGGGTCATGGTTTCACATTCTGTGCCTAAGGGATGTGAAGGAATTTGAAACACAGGCATCCCGGGCTCCTCTCTGGTTTCTCCCCTAAAGATATAAACTAGTTAGCAAAGGCAGTGGCGGATGTCTTCTGGTGAGACTGGAAATAGTAAACATTTCCTTCAGTTTTAGAAAACTTGTGCTTTTCCAAATGATTTGTGTGTATCCAGAGTCCTGTCGCCCTGGCCCATCCATTTCAGTAGATCGGTGCCTTTGGGGAGAAGGAGGAGGATATTGATTAAGTTGACACATACAGAGTAGAGCCAAATCAGGCGTGCCCAGAAGTGGCCCCTGTCCTTCCTGGCCTCAGCCCCAGCGATGCAGAATCGGGTTATGCTATTATGAAAGTTCAGTAATAGCAAATTTTCCTCTGGACTGCAGCTGCATCCTCCAACAGTTCCAATTCCTTTGAGGAAAGGTAACATTTCAATGAATGTGGTTACTAGAGCAACTTCAAGAAAAAGACTCAAATATTGTCATTCTCTCCAAGTATGATGCATGCATTTTCACATTCAAGCTTTCCATACACTTGCCTTTTAGGATAATTCCTTAGAACACAATAGGTTACTATTTTAATTGTTCCTCCGTAGGGGGCGATCAATATGGCTCCAAATTTGGTTAATCCAATGAGTACAAAAGGATGCTCTTTTGTCATTTTCTCCACTGTTCAAATCCTTCACTTTCCCATGGTGTATTCAGTTATTCGCTCAGTGATTTCCATAAGATCCACTTATTACAGAAGGTAGACTGAAGATAGTCCTCGTTCCTTCTTCTGTGTTTTGACACCTGGGCATTTCTTTGTGATGAACCCCATATTAAGAGGTGTGGACGGCAAAGTCTCCATCCAAACCACCATTTGCATGTGGTTCCTGCTGATTACCAGCAGTCCTCTATTTCTTGAAAAATACTAAAAAGATTAAATATATTGGCAAGGAGGATTGACAAACATGAAAAGAAAAGAGACTAAACAGGAATTGTTTCATTTGGAAGAAAGCATGAGACCGTTGAAACTTCTGTTAGGAAAACTTATTGAGAATATTTCAAATTAGTGATTTATGTTGTTTGCATTTATAAGTCAAAAACACTGAAGTAGACTCAGGAGCTGGCATTCGCTTAAGATCCTTTTGAATTAAAATATGTAACAAGTTAACAGCAGCTGCCTCTCGGCCACTGCGTGCCTTGCATTCTTCTCAAATGAGCTTCATACAATCTTCTAAACCCAGTTAGATTACCCATCAGCCATGTGAGAAGTCAAGCTCTTCTAGAGACATCCATACCGCAAAAACAACTTCTGTTTTCCCCTTGCAGGGAATATCGGGATCAACCAATGCCAAGTCTGCAAATGCATTTGAATCTCTACTGAAATTCAGCACCCCACAGAGCCCTGGAAGGCATAGGAAATAAGAGAAATACCAAGAATGTTTTCACAGTGCAATATGAAAGGTCGTATTCACCAGTTCCCAGGACTCAGTTTCAGGACCTCAAGTTAAAACCATCACATATTATCAAGAACTAATAATAGGTTTATTTGCTTCTAGTAAGAAATAGAAACAGAAAGGCCAGGGAAAAGCATAAGCTAAAAGCAGTTAAAATGAGATACTCGCTCTATGAAAGTGTTGGGCAGAGACTCACGCCCACGGAGGATTCTGTGGGTCTCCTGGCACCCCTGCCTGTCAGGGCCATCCTTCCTGCCATGGTCGTGTCTTTCGTCTTCTCATTGCGCAGCCACGCACGGGCCCCTGTTATTAGACCTGGCTGGATGTTCACTCCTTGTGGGTAACTGTCAGAGCCGACAGCGCTTGGAACATTTTAATCTTGTAAAACGCTTTCCTCAGTTACACAGGGGATCTGCTTCTGAGTTCCTGCTCTTTTCATGAATGATAAGGGGCCCATATACACACCTCTTTGCAATGTATTATGTTAATGTCCCTCACATCTCAGATAATTTCTACTTTTCATCGTATATCATGTGCCTCTAACAGTTACGCGTTCATTCTAAAGTTATCTCTGTCAACACGTCCATTTTACTGTTGGTTCGAAACAGCCATTCGAAGGATGCTGATGGGAAGGGATTGGAAAAAATAGCAGGAGGAGGGTGGGGCAGTTTGCATGGAAGACACTGGTAAAAGGGACTGGGGTGTGGGACTGACAGAAGGTCATGTGGAGGGGGGAAGCAGGAAGAAAATGATTCCCGAGGTTTTGGTTTATACACAGTGAGAAAGCTGCCGGAGCTAGTTTCCTGGAAACCATTCAGTGTAAGTACTTGCTACACTGTTTAATTAGATAGCAGTGGTTGCACAGATGAGCCGAGGCAAAACACTATTCATTCATTCATGCACTCATCAGTTCACTCTTGATGACGTGTATGGCATTATCTGCTGGGTTCCCTCTGCAGATACAAGGAGAATAAGGCATGATCTCTGCTCTCAAGGCGCCCACCCAGTGGGGAGGTAACAGACAGGTGCCTGGCATCCGTCAGCTCAGTGTGAGGCATGTGTCGGCAGGGGGCTGTGTACACGTGGCCATCAAGGTGACTCTGCAGCCCCAGAGGATGGAGGAGAGGAAAGGGAACACTGAGAAGAAGGGAGAAAAGCAGAGGAAGAAGAGGAGGCAATATGCTTACAAATGAGTCTACAGAAGATACAAGGTTGAAGCTGGGCCTTGAAGAATAAGTAAGAATCCACCAGAAGGAAAAAAAAAAAATAGAAGGACCATTTTAGGCAAAGAATACAAGAGGCAGAGAAAATTCCAAAAGTGCCCCTTCTCCCCCTTCAATGCCATGATCCTTCACAGTAATCTCCACAAAATGGTGCCCATTCTATAGACCAACTCCACTCCCTGCCCCGCAAAACCTTGATTCCTGCCCTGCAAAACCTTGATCCCTGCCCATTGACAAATGACTAAGGGTATAGAGCTCTTTCTTTACACTGTTTTGTAATGGGGGCAGATCAAATGGGGTGCAACCTTTAACCTGGAAAACCAAGGCAGGACAACTTCCAGCTTGCATGATGCTTTGTCTTAGCCGAAGAAAGGTACCCAAAGCATAAAGTGCTGTCATGTAGCCACAGAGGAAGGGGCTTATTGCGTTCAATGCACTAGGGGAATTCGGGCCAACTAAGAGATATGGATGGACAGACCTGAGGGGGAAAAGTACAGCGGGGACAATATTCTATCCCAAGGAATTACAGTTTTCTTCAGATGCTTGAAAAAAAAAAAGAGTACCCTTAGCCAGAAATGGCAGGTGATGGGCAACCTAATTCCAGCTCTGTCTTAGGGCCTGTCCAGAACCCTGCCTTTGGGGACTACAGGTTTGGTGTAGGAGAAATAAGCTAAGATTCATTCTGTACAAATAAAATTGTCTTATATTTTCCTGCCAAGCTGAAATTGTTGGTAAAGTTCTTAAGTACATCCTTCCCTTTTTAGCCCTCAGGAGAAAACAGGAGCGCTGTCCAATGTCCAGATTTGACTCTTCCAGCAATTAAAAAAAAAAAAAAGAGAGAGAGAGAGAGAGAGAACAATGCTTGCATGTTTTTGAAGACATAAGTGGCGCTATAATTCTGGGGTGACTTCCTTTCCCAGCAGATGTCACTTTACTCATATTGATAATACCATAAGCATTGAACTGACTTTAACAAAAAAGATTCTGAATGCTTATTATGATTCTCAAGCACTCCAACTTATTGGGATCAGTGGCTTCAATAGGAAACATTTTATTTGTTTTTATAATAAAAATTACATAATTGTTATTGCTCCCATGATTCCCTCTGTTGAACACAAGAGTGCTTGTCTTTATCCCCGACTTCATTGCTTTTTTATTCTGCATCATGTGCTTTATTGATTTTCCTGTTACTATTATTTCCTTCAATAAAGCATTTTAAAATAACATAGATTTTCTTCTTCAATTTTCTCTGGCTCCATTCCTGTCCTCAGCCTCCCCAGAGTGAAGCATAGGATTGTGCCACTGGTTTGCGCTGCGCCTCTTTTTCTTTCTGCTCTCTCTCATTCATTTCCCCATGACAATGTGTGTGTCAAGATTTTGAGGGAGGGAGAGGCATGTAAATTATCCATTTTTCCTCCTCTTGAGTTTAGAACCAACTGGAAAGACAAGTAGGCAACAAGCGAATGGAGATCCAAGTGTCAGCCTTTAGTGCTGATAAAGCTCGTTACAGAGAGCAGCTACCAGCTGGTGACAGTCCTTCCTTGAATTAGACAGTCATAGGCAGGTAGTCACAGAAAGCCCTGGACTAGCACCATGCTCTAAAACACGAGGACATCCCATGCTCAGCAAAGCTCAGTGCCTGTGTGTTCTCACTGTGGACTGGCTAGAAAGAGAACATTCCTCAGATCAATGGATGGAAGAGTTAAAGGTGCAAATTCATGGAGGGGAGGGACAGAACTTTGTGATTTAGCCAACAATCATTTCCTCGCCCTGCTCTAATCCCTGGCCTTTAGGGTGTGTGAAGAAAAGCTGCTCATGGAGAGAAAGGAGATTAAAGGCTGGAAGGGAGAGTGCAGGGAATCTGTAGAATTCGTGGTATATTAGGGGCTCAGAAAAGTAGCACATGCACTTGCCCAGAAAGCCTCAAGACTTTGCCTCTACAATGTTCCCTCTGCACTTAAACGTGCGTCTAAGTCTTCCTCCGGCAGCCCCACTGCCCATCAATCACAGCATCCATGCCATTTTTTTCTCGCCCACGACAAAGCCAGGTGACCTTACAGGGTAAACATTGTATTTGCACACTCAAGTATTTTAGATCTTTTTTGAAGCGTGGCGGTTAATGACGTGGTCTCTGGAGTCCCACTGCCAACCTTCCAGCCACAGAGCCGTGATCATGGGGCATTATTTCATGTCCCTGAGCCTCACTGTCCTCATCACTCAGAGGAAGAATGACAGGAACTCCCTCACGGTGACTACCCGAGAAAAGGCACACAGAGGTCACAGAGCAGAGCCCAGGGCAGTGTGAGCACACACGCAAAAGGAAGACTAATTAACAGTAGTACAACCATCTTAAGAAATAGCATATATGGTGAAAGGACAGACGAGGATTATATATACACAGAAAATACATAAAATACATTATATTTTAAAAACCCTGTAATTAAAATCTTGGTTAACAAATATAAACATTCTACCACATTTCCCTCAAGCTTTTAAAAAAGCAGAAAATGAGAAAAAAGTTGGAATTCCTTCTCTGCACTTTCCCCTTCCTCTCTCTCTCCCCATCAACCCAGATATCTACCAGCCTAAAGTCATACTGTGCATCCTTTCCACTACAGTGTATACATTATCAATAGACTGTTCAAAAGCATTTTTGGTAACCTGCTATGCAGGTCTTCTGCAATGCTCTCTTTAAAATAAATATTTAAGAAATTCATCCACATCTATAAACATAGCTTTAGTCAGTCCATTAATTTTCATTCTTGAACAGTATACTGTTGTATTATTCCCACAATTCATTTATCACTTCTCCTGTTGATGACATGGAAGTTGATTAAAATTTCGGTCTATTCAAACACTGCTGGAATCACTCATGATCATGTTCCCTCATACACATAAGCTGGGGTTTTCTTGTAAGATTGTCACAGCCATTTGCATTTCTAGTTAAAATTTGATGAATGTGAATTTGCATCTCATTTGTTTTAATTCTCTGATAAAGTTGTACATATTTTTATTTGCTTATGTCTATGGGCTGCCAATTCCTAAATTTAGTTCATTTTTCTATTGTCTTGATTTATTTTCTCTTCTTGATTTGTAGAGGTTTCTAATCTATTCTGATGATTATAGCTTTGTTACTTATATGCATTGTAAATATTTTTTTAACTTTCTAGTATTGTTGAACTACAAATGCGTTGAATTTCAAAGCACTTTTTATTCTATCCCTTAAGATTTGTCTTTTTGTTTAAAAATCCTTCCTATTCTAATCCATATCAACATTCTCCTACTTTCATTGAAATATTTCAAGCTTTCCTCTGTCAGATTTAGGTTTTTCATCTATCTGCAATCTGCATTTGTGAGCAATACAAGACAGGGATTTAATTTTTTGTTTTGTTATTATTTTCTGTGTTCTGTAATCAGCTGGTCTAGCACCATTCACTGCTACCCTTAGCAGCACAAAATGGACTGGTGAGCAATACCAAGTATGAAGACATGCATTGGGGCACTTTCTGGTTATTTTCTGTAATTCTACTTTATTTTCCTAGGACAACACTACATTCAAGCAAGGATTTCTTTTTTTCTGGGGGTGGGGTCAGGTAATCAGCCTCATTATAGTAATCATCCTCTTTGTCATCAGCATTTGTTAAATGTCTACCAGGTACAGAGTCCTGACCTACTTTTTTTTTAATGTTAGTAGTTTGTGACTTCTTTTTTTAGAGGTTTTATTTATTTGTTTTTAGAGAGAGGGAAAGGTTCAGAGAAAGTGAGGGAGAGAAACAACAATGTGCGGTTGCCTTTCATGCGCCCCCTACTGGGGACCTGGCCTACAACCCAGGCATGTGCCCTGACTGGGAATCAAACCGGCAACTCTTTGGTTTGCAGGTCAGTGCTCAATCCACTGAGCCACACCAGCCAGGGCCTGAACTACTTCTTAAAGATACCCACTATTATATTCAATCGTTACAACAACTCAAGGAGGCAAGTATAACTTTATTATAAAAAATGAGAAAGTTGGAACTTAAAAGAGGTAAAAACTTGCCCAAGTACGTAAAGCCCAGAAGTGGTTTCAAACCCAGCTCCATCTACAATGCTCATTCTTATAAACATCTACAATACACTGTCTCCCTGGACCAGACTTTAGGGATCATCAGTTCTCAGCCCTGGCTATACCTTAGAATCACCTGAGGAGCTTTTTCAAAGTATTGATAGTCAGACTTCGCCTCACATAAATTAAATCAGAATACTGAGGCATAAAGCTCAGGTATTAGCATTGTTAAAAGGTTCCTTGGATTCTCCCTGACCAGCGTGGCTCAGATGGTTGGGCATCATCCCTCGAAGTGAAAGATTACTGGTTTGACTCCCCACTAGGGAACATGCCTGGGTTGTGGGTTCGGTTAGAGCTTGTACAAGAGGCTACTAATTGTGTATGTCTCCCTTTCTTTCTCCCTCCCTTTCCCTCTCTATAAAATCAAACAAATAAAATCTTTTAAAAAACTGTTCCCTCGATTCTAATGTGTCTTCAAGGCTGAAAAACACTGATTTAGCCCTTTATATTTATTTACTCATGAGGAAACTAAGGCTCAAAGATAGATTATAACTTGTCCCAAATCTTATACTAATTTAACGACAGAACAAGAAGTACTTTATGTAAGTATTCCAGTGGTCTCTTGATGAAACCACATACATCCTCAGCATTCTTTCAATGGAGGGGTAGCTGAATAAATTCTCCACAAGTCAGCCAAAAGACCATGTCACAGGGTCCTTCCTGTGTCAATGTTTGAGGCCAAAGAAAAGAAGGAGAAGAACCAAGCTGACCAGGGTCATCTTCCGTCCCTTTGCCTGATAGTACTCTGCAACCACCTACTTGATATAAAGCCAAGGGACAAGGACTTTCCTGTCATGCACAAATACACTTATTTGCAATTTTTCCAAATATTTGCTCTCTTGCTTTTTGACAACAAAACTTCCTCTAATACTTTTACTTGATACCTGGAAAATTGCCTTGCAGAATTATCATACTGACGGGTTCCGCTGAGGTGTCAGTGGTGAGTTGTGCCTCCTTTTCCAAGAGCAAATTATTGAGAAAGGAGATAAGAAAGCTCAAAGTCACAAAGTGAAAAAAGAGTGGGGGACAAAATCTGAGAACTGAAAAGACAAACCTTATTGGACCCTTCACAACGCATAGGCACACACAAAACAAAGACCAAAGGAAAGACATCACAGGGCAGTATACATAGATGAACTGAGATTGTAACCTAAGTAAAAGTCCTTGAGGGAAGATGGGAAGAAACTTCTCTTCTCTGTGAGTGGGACAATCTTACCTTTGGTATTTCTTTAATGATTTTTTAATGAAACATTTCAAACATACACAAAAGAGAGAGCCTAATTAAATGAGCACCCATATGCCAACATTACTATTAGTATTGCTATTATCACTATTATTATGTTTCCAACCCTGACATGCAGTTTTGAGTATTTTCCTTTCTAGATGCTCAGAGAGTTCTCCACTGCAGTATATTCCTGAAGAGAGCTCCGTGGCTCCAAAAATATGAAGCTCAGTCTTTGCATCATGCACAAGGAAAAGAAGAAACTTAAGGGGCTTAAATTCTAGCTAGAGGCTTTCTTTGACTTATGTTCATTCTGTTTTTATACAATCCTTTGGTTTGCACATTATATGTTGACAGTCAAAACAAGGTTTTATATGCTAGACTTAGCTTTCTATATGCAGCTGATAAGCTAAAATATTCAGGTGGAACATAGATTTTCTGACTGCCAACCAGTGGCATACTTTTGGCAGTGTATTTATACAACAGTGTTGTGTATTTTGAATATTTTATTGCCTCCCATCTTCACTATTTTATAAAAACAAATGGAAAGTGAAAATGCTGATACAAGAAGCGTGGATCGTGTAAACCTAACGCAGCTGAAACAAAGATGGAAATCAGTCTGCGCGCCAAGAGCGGTAAATCAACGAGACACTCCCTGCGCTTACACCGGTCAAACGTTTGTTCAGTTGTGAATAAAAGGTAACAAACAAAAACAAATTCTAGAAATAAATAAAAGAGATTTGTGTAAAACACAAAATATAATTGAGGACATTTTAGCTTTATGTGGCTGGGTCCAACTCCCCCTACTCTTATAATCCAGAAGTGTATTATTTAGTCTTTATACAATCAATTTTGATACACATTATTGAGAATGTGTTATGTACAAAAATGGGCTGTTTATTGTATAACTCTTATAAGCCAAAGTAACACATTCTATACTAAAAAGTTTTTTTGTTTTTTTTTTGTCTGAGCCCTGGCTGGTGTGGCTCAGTGGATTGAGTGCCAGTCTGCAAATCAAAGGGTTGTGGGTTTGATTCCCAGTCAGGGCACATGCCTGGCTTGCATGCCAAGTCCGCAGTGGGGGGTGTGCAAGAGGCAACCACACATTGTTGTTTCTCTCCCTCTCTTTCTCCCTATCCTTTCCGCTCTCTAAAGAAAAATAAATAAAATACTTTTTACAATATTTTTTTCTGAATGCTAGGATAAGGGTGATATAACAATTCTTGGCCTGTAAAATCACACACACATGTGCGTGCACCCTGGAATGTCCCTTGGCCCATCTAGTCTAGTCTCATGCCAATAATGAGTTGTGAAGAAACACGGCTGGCATGCATGATAGAAATCTCCACAACAAAGAGATGGTCCTCCAGAATCCTTGTTTCGCTTATAATTCATTATGAATGTGTCACTGACTACAGCAACATTTTATATACTCTCTTGCCATCCAAGGAAATCATATCATACATTCTCTCCTCCCCCACAGACTTCATTTCAGAAAATCAAAAGGCAATCCCTCTCTTTAAGGAGTCTATTTCATTTGTTTCCATTTATTTTGCTCTTAGCAACATGCATGACATGTACGAGGTGTGTGATATAACTTGTTGGTTCCAAACCTATAAAAATGTTCATTCATTCACCAATCCGTTTAGTTATTCAACACATATTAAATAGATGATGTGTGCCATTCTCTTGGCCAAGAGAAAGATTACTTAAAACATATCTTCCTGCCTGCAAGAGTCAGTCTAGACAGAGGGGATATTAACATATAAATGACAAACTTCGCTGTAAGGCAGAAAATTGCAAATTATGCAATTGAGAAAAGTATACTAGTTGGAAGATAGAGGAAAAAATAACTCAGAGTGAAGGTGGCATTTGAACTGGGCCTTCAAACAACGGGCAGACTCTTCAGCAAGCAAAGAGAAGGAGGCTTTCTTAACTGCTGCCATGGCTGTTGGAGGTCTGGAGAACTCACTCTCAGTTTGACATCAAAAGTATTTTTAAAAAGATATTTTTGACGTATGGCTGAACTAGGGATATAGTAAGAAAATACAGTGACAGCAAAAAAAGTGGGAAAAAAGATAAGAATAAATCCATAAGAAGATAGTGAGGTTGAAGTAGACATTATCTGCTGATCGATGATGTGTGAGAGCCATGAGGTTTAAGGAAGGAAGGCGTGAGTAATGGACCGTGGAGGGCTAGCTTGGATGCCTAATAAAATACAAGATTGTATTAAAAGAAATTTAGAAATCCTACATAAAGACAGTTCCTAAAGGACAACAAACTCGGCTTGTAAACAAGAAAAGAAAAGGCTCTATCTTAGGGAATACTGGGATATTTTTGTTCGGAATTTTATTTTATTTTATTTTATTTTTAATGTTTTAAATTTAATTGTTGTTCAAGTACAATTGTCTCCATTTTATCCCCCACACTCCCCCACCCCAGTTATCCCCGCTTCCCACCCTTGATCCTACCCCCCTTTGGTTTTGTCTATGTGTCCTTTATACATGTTCCTGAAAACCCTTCCCCCCATTATCCTCTCCCACCTGCCCTCTGGTTACTGTCAGTTTGTTCTTAATTTCAATGTCTCTGGTTTTATTTTGCTTGCTTGTTTGTTTTATTGATAGGGTTCCACTTATAGGTGAGATCATATGGTATTTGTCTTTCACCACCTGGCTTATTTCACTTAGCATAATGCTCCCCAGTTCCATCCATGCTGTCACAAAGAGTAGGAGCTCTTTCTTTCTTTCTGCTGAGTAGTATTCCATTGTGTAAATGTACCATAGTTTTTTGATACATTCACTTACTGACAGGCACTTAGGTTGCTTCCAGCACTTGGCTATTTTAAGTATAGTAAAAGAGATGGGTAAAAGACTCTGGTGAGAATTCCCAATAAATAAATCTACTTTCAAGCAGACTTAGAGCTGGAATTCATACTTCCTACATGGTCTCCAAAACTATAAGCTGAAAACTTAGTTTGAAATAATTCAGGGTTAGTAGGCACCTAGGTGATTGACTGACTGACTGACCCATATGCAAATCCATTCTAGAGGAATGAAATTTCAAACCATTGAGATACGTATCTGTATCTATAACTCTATCTATGTATCCAGTTAGTGGAATAAATTGGACAACTAAATAATTAGATGCAACAAAAGAAATAATGAGCTAAAAGTTAAATCTAATAAAATCACCCAAAATGCCTCAAAATATGTGAGAAGATATTACATAAGAAAAGTGATAAGGCAAAGACAATAGACATTATTTCAATATTGTCTTTAGCACTATTGAATATTATAATAGATGCAATATTCAAAGAGAGATATGGAAGAGAATTTTTCAGAGTTGATGTAAAACACACCATTCTGGAATCCCAACATATTGTAAGTGGGATAAATAAGATTAAATTTATAAGCAGACATATAATAATGTAACTGCAGAATGTGAAAGGCAATGAGGTGATCTTACAGAACAATCAATGGGTAAAGAAAGATCACCGCAAATAACAATACTGACAGCTAATTTCTCAGCAATAATCTTAAAAACTATAAGCAATAGAATTGCATCTCCAAAGAACTAAGATAAATTAACCGTCATCCAAGAAATCTATGTACTTCAAGAATGATGGTGAGACTTCTGATTTCTGCTTACTACATAAAAATCTGGAAAAGAACATCACTTCCATTTTTACAACAACAGTAAAACTCACTGGACAATGGAAAATTTACAACTTTTCTCACCGTTATCAGAGAGCTGATATTGTAGGGTTACTAGGTACAGTGCACCTTTATTCTTGCAACTTCCTGATGCCCACTTTGCTTTCCCCCTTCCTCTCTGGGCCTGACTTACCAATCTTTTATCCCAATTCCTGCTTCTGCTATTCCACTGCCAAATGTGGGACTAACCAGGATTTGGTAAAAGGCTTTTTTTTTTTTAATCGATTCTTTTTCCAATATAATCTTATTCAGTCTCATGACTTTATATATAGTCTGCATCTCTACAATTGCCAAATTAATATGTTTACTACTGGTTTCTCCTCTTGAACTTAAATTGCACATATCTAACTACCAAATGGCATCTTTACTTGATTGTATAACAGGCTGGTATAACATGGTTGGTATGTCTAAGATAGAACACTTGGTTCTGTTTGGTTCCCTCACAATACTCTCGTTCCGTTTTCTCATCTTACTAAGTGTCTCCAACACCTACTCAGTAGTTCAGTCCAAAACACACATGCTTAATCCCTGGTTCTCCTCCTTCGAGGTCAACAAAGCAATCAAGTCCCATAGCTATCCCTATTTGCTCTGCATCCAAAATATATCCACTTCTGCTCAAATCCATTGTTCCCTTAGAAGTTTCTACACACTAGTACATTTCCCATGGTACCAAATACTACACAGATTAGTGATGAATCAGCGATTAAACAAACGCACTAGACTTACGTAGGCCTGATCTGTCATACAAGGTCAGTGTGAAGACACTTAGCAACATGGTGGAGAAGATAGGAGGAAAAGAAAAGAATGAAACTAATCTCTACTAAGTAAATATCACTGAGCATCACCAGAAAACATATCTTTTTACCTCTCACAACAAGTCCAAAAGATAAATGGAATTACTTCAATTTCATGGAGGAAACTGATGTTCCCAAGATCGTACTCAGTGGCAGACATGAAATGTATACCCTAGTCTTTTGGGTTCCATTACATCCCCTTTCCATACACTATGGGGCTCTAAAGGATACCTCGTCTTAAATGTGTGAAAGGAAAACAGACAAAATATTCTATCACCCACTCTATATCTCCCTGGGATTAGAAAAATCGACGTGTCAATATAGTGGCAAACCTTCAGAACTGATTACCTGCCAGATGGAAAGAAACCCATACAAAGAGTTGCAGAATCCTTACGGGCAGTATTTCAAAGACTGCAATAAAATGGACTTCATTCACTGGGACAATAGACTAGACAAAAAAGAGGCTCTGTATGTGGGTGATAAAGCCTCATGCTAATTTTTCCATCAATAAATTTTGATTCAGAGCTTATTATGTGTCTATCAATAGACAGCTCAGATAAAAAATATCCTGCACCATTGTCAAATCACCCACTGACCACATGACTGATTTTTGCTTGTAAAAATATTGTGGTTATTACTGTGCGTTTACATAAATAAGATTTACTAGATTGAGACCTTGATAGAACTCACAGTCTAGTGCAAAGCCTCTAAAAGTGTATTCTATTGACCCTTGTAGAGGAACAATCTGGCAATACATGATTTTTAAAAATCTTGGGCTTCACCTCCTGAATTAGAATTTTTAGGGTGTTCACTGGAAATTTGTCATGTTTAAAACAAAGACGGTTTGAGAAAACAAGGGGAGCTCTAGACAGGTTCCTTGCCCTGCAGAGAAAAGAGAAGCCAATGAAAATGCCCTTTCCATTGTAGAGAAACTTGGGCAGGTCAATCTAATGAAATAAAAGAAGGCAAGACTGAAGTTTTCTTACCCAATTTTTAAAATTACAAGTAGTCTCTTTTCTGATTTGTGAGGACCTGCTGAATTTTCAGTTAATTTTTTTAGCAAGTATGTCATTTTGAAAAAAACATATATGTGTTGTCAAATGTAAAAGCCACCTGGTTGGGATTCCAGTAACAATTTTGCCCTTAGAAGCCTATGCAAAGTACATACCCTCTTTATGTCTCAGCTTCCATCATCTGTAAAAGGAGGCACTCAGACCACACAATCACCCACATTCCGTGAGTTGGAGGGATACACGCATTCCCTAACGATGCTAGAAGCAGGAGGTGTTACACAATGGTGGCTTTGAAGTGGAACTCTGAAAGCCACCAGGATAGAATTAGGAACTAGAGGACAGCCATATTTCTCAGGAAGGTAGTGTCTGCGGTAACCCCAACCCTGACTCTGACAGACAGGAGAAGTCTTTTGACAATGTTAATGAAAGCTTACAAATTGCCTTCACATCGCCAATTAGATGATCTCCACTCTAGACCTCCTTGGCATCCCTTCCATCTCTTACCCAATGGAATAGAAATGGAGAAAGAGGCACAAACACCTATTTCCAATGATGTGGAGTTTTATGGAGTTCCTGGAAGATAGGGAAATAAACAACAGTATGTCTAGAAGCAGTAAATCATGAGGTACAAATATTGGCTAACCAAGGGCAATTGGAGTATTATCGAGGGGTTGTATTATTTTGTTGGGTCAGAGAACAAGAAACACGTGTATTTAACTATCATTACCCAACCACTCTTCCTTTGGAAAAGAAAGCCAAAAAGGTAGAAAACAAGGACATGGAACAGGAAAGAATATCGCTTATTAGGTTGGGTCTCAAATATTAGTGCAGAATTGTCATGAGTTGATCTGGCAGCCTTGGACAACTTTTCACCCAAGTGTAGCCTGCATGGTTTGATACAAATACATACAATGCAGTCAAAGGAAAAGAAGTAAACCAGAAAGCCAACAATAGTAAATATGCCCATGTTCTCTCCCCTGCTGACACCTACACCCTTCTCAGAAGCCCGAACAGAGCTGGCCAAGGCTAACAACTCCAGACCTTCTCAGAGGGGACAAAAAAAAACAGGCCTCACTGCTACCTGGATGAAAGGAGGGTCTGGGGATGAATGGAGAGAGGGAAGAGGGAAGGGAAAGAGGTTAAGAGAGAGACGAAGAGTAGGGGAGAACCAAACAAGAGCTCTTACTGCCAAGAGCTGTATCAAAGGAAAAGATTGTTGTATAAAAAGAGCTGCGCCCCGGCTCTGGCCAATCCGCTTACAGAATGAATGGGGGGTGAGGAATGGAGGGAAAAGCAGCTGTTCCTCATAGAGACCTCAAACTTACCCCCTCCCCATTATCAACTCCTTTTCATCTTTGCCCTTCATATCGTGTATCTAGAACAAAAATTTTGTTGGGCATCTTCAATAGCCCTTCTGAATAACTAGACCAAACAGAAGTACCCAATAAAACTACAATGCAAGTTACAGATGTGAGATTATTGTGTAATTTAAATGTTCACAAAAACCACACTAAAGAGTTTTAAAAGGTGAAATTAATTTTAGTAGTACTTAAATAGCAAAAACAACATTTCAGCATGTAATCAGTATAAAAGCTGAACTATTTTACATTATTTTTTCACACTAAAGCCTCAAAATCTGGTGTGCATTTTATATTTATGGCACATATCAATTTGGACCAGTCACATCTCTGGGGCTCAATAGCTACATACGGCCAGTGGCTACCGTTTTGGACGGCACAGCTGTTCCTGGGGCTCCAATCACTCTACGTCTCCCAATAGCACTGCTTCATCTATCTTTAATCTTCCAGGAAATGCATGAAATCTCTAATCCACAGATGTTCACACTCTTATTCTTGTTATTTTTGTTGATTTAAGCTAACTTTTTATTTAATTTTATTTTAGTATGGTAGTAGAAGCAAAAGTAAACAAATGTGCAAACTCTGCCACTGAGAAACCCATAAACCACCAAAATCTCAACACCACCTCCAGCTAAAGCAACTCCGGCATGTAGATTCTGTGGCGATAAAATAGACAATAGTAACAATAAAGGAGAGCTCCTGGCATTTCCTCATACCTCTCCTGTTCTATACACCTCAAGGATTATATATATTCCTTTTTAATTATTTTGGTCCACTAGAATTAAATTATTCTATATCATTGGTACCTTTGAAATTTAACAATAACTAATATTCATTGCTTATTCATACATATCAAGAACTCTTCTTGGGCTTTACATGTACCATCTCAATTAATTCTCTCAATAACTTTAGGAAGAGGATGCTATTATCACGTCGTTTTCATATGTGAGGAAATTGAGGCACAGAGAGGGTAAGTGAGTTGCCAAGGTTACACAGACCGAAGAACTACGGTTCCACATTTTCTTTGTCACTATGTTCTGTGCCTCTTCAAGACCTATGGCTATAGCTGGACCACCTGATTTTGACTCTCAGCTTCCAGCTGTTAGTTTTGTGAGCTTGAGAGTGACACACAGCTTCTCAGTGCTGGGTTTTGTCATCAGGGCAATGAGGTTAACAGTGTTTACCGTGGTGCTTTTTACAGACATAGTAGAGTAAAACCTGATAGGTGTGGTCATTATGGGACCAGAAAGAGTTTCCAGGCGTCCCCAGGACTGCCTGTACACTGACTGGCCTCTCTACTGAGCACTGGGATCACCTCTAGGTTTGGACCCCATCTCGATTTTCACCAATATTCATGAAGCTACTGTCTCTCTTCCATGGAGGTATTTGCATGGCGTTGACCCCTCAGTTTATTCAAACCACACAGTTTACCCAAACCACTGCATGCTTCTTCACAGGGTGGCCATCATTACTGGAGACCTGGCCATGTTTCCTCTTTTTGGTCAGGTCTAAATCGATTCCTGACTACCCTGCTCTGGTTTAGAGAGCCCCATGGTTCACCTAGCTCAGTCATGACATTTCAAAGTCATTGACCCATTGGCCCAATGAGGAAGAAGTCCAAAGACACAGGTTGAGTCCAGTTGAACCTATATTCATTATTAGAAAAATAATGTAAAAAGAGCTTCAAGATAAGGCCAATTTTTAAGATAATAATGGAGATTTTGTATCTTGGACTTTAATCAATAGGCTAAAATAGTTCATAACAATGGTATCTTAAAAACAAAACCTTTACACAACTATAATATCGAGGAAATGGCAAAGCATCTGCTAGTCAGCTTGTCATTCCCAAAGAGACATACAGAATAGAAGTAATTGCACACTTTTTGACATCTTGAGTAGATGCTTTTTTAGGATGCTTGGTTCAGACATAGAAAAAGGAGAATCCACCATTCTTCTGGTAAGTGTGACTGTGCTAAATGTATCCCTTCACTTGAAATTCAAAATGAAGAGAAAAAAACTGATTAGAAATGGTTTGGGAGCCTAATTCTGTTAATGGGAATGAAATTTGATAAACAACATTGGGGGATCTGCTGGAACAAATAGGTTTTTGATTCAGCAGAAATCCAGCTGCTATTATGTTCCAGGTGAACAAGCATTTCTTAAATAAATAAGGCCCTTCTTTTTTCAGTACATGCTTTCCATGTTTGCCGCATTTATTAAGTTAAAAGCAAATCCAGGTTGGAGAGGCACAGAAGACTCCTCGGGGAGACACCATGGAATCAGTGGGATAGATAGAAAGGTCACTGCGCTCCAGAGAGGGGAAGGGTTGTGTTTAGCAGCTTTCTCATAACTGAGTCTGCTATGAACATAGGGCTACTTTGAGGTTATAAAGTAGCTTGCAGCCCTGAGCTGCAATGTGTACTGCAAACATTAACTAATCCTCACAACATCTCCCAGAATGTGACGAGGTGCAGTCCACATCTCAAAGATGATGTAAACTTAGAAGCAGAGAAGTTAAGCCAGTGGCCAAAGGACAGACAGGTCAGTCAGAAGACATGACTGCAGGGATTACATATTCCCAGCCCCAGGGAAGAAAGTGCGATTATGTGGACTTCAGCAGGTAAACGGGAGGAAAAGGAGAAGCATGTCTAGGGAATTATGGGAGGAAAAGCAAGGAATCGACCGTGCAAAAGTAGGTAAAAATCTGCTTGCACATTGAAGGCTACTTTTGCTCCATGAGATTTTTTTTTTTCAAGTAAAAATAAATATAACCCATTTTACAAATCAATACAACGGTAAAAAAAGGCAAAAAATAAAAGGAGCTAAGGCTGTCTAATTGTGTGGCACCAAACTAACTGTTAATTAGTAGTGCTAATATATATGAAATTAATTTCATTCCTGCTGTAAAAATAAAAATCCAAAATTTTTTTTAATTTAAACTTCTCTTTCTGAAAGAAAAAAAAAGGAGTGAAGAGTTTCATCCAAAAGGAGTGGGAGATGTAATTTATTATTGAAAAGGAAGATTTCAGGCATATTTGACAAATGACAGTAGTGACATTTTCAGAATCGCGAAAGCCAGAGCAGTATGTTCACTCGCCTTCTGAGGTGAAATCTCTCCAATTTGCAAATAGGATTATAAATGAAGTGCTGCCCAAAGACCAGTCACAAAACCATTTTCCATGAGAAACTTCAAATAGAACAAAAATATCACATTTATGTTTCTATGATACATTTTACTACCTGCCACTTTAATCTCCAGAAGAGTCAAGCTTAGCAGTAATATCAAAGACAGGTTTATTATCAAGGTCCGCATGTTCTATTTTCTTCTTACCAACAACTGAACACAAATGCCAGACACAGAAGTCATTCCTGGTGCATCACATCATTTAATTCCTTTCGACAGGTTTACTATTCCTTGGAACTGTAAATTCATTCATTAGATAGAAGAGACTTGTTAAGATCGGCTATGTTACTTTTGTTTGCTTGTTCCAAGGACTGAGACTATCTCTTTGATGTATGGCATACCGCTGAGCTGTGGTCCTGTTTTCATTAATGGGGGGAAATATTGATGACAGCCAGAAGAATTAAGTGCTTTGTCTTGTGTTTTCAGATGGAAACCACTAAAATCAGTCATTTAAATCGAGCAGCAGGGCAGAGTATGAAATCAGGTGTGGGACGGAGAATTAAAAGTTTACTGATATATACTTTACCGTAATATAAATAAGGAATCTTAATTCTCATTCCTAGTTTCCTTAGAGAATATGGCTCTTCTCTGGGTCTCCAGATCTTTCCTGGTGTTGGCATTCATCTCCAAGTGAAGATTATCTAAGACCGTCTTACCTCATTAGCCGGCATAAAGAGAGACGTGTTGGAGAGCGCTGATTGCATTGGAAAGCCAACGGGAAGGTGGCATCAGGAGCAAAGGGAGCAGGATGAGTCACCGGCTATGACGCCTCTGGAACGCACCACGCCAAGAAAAGAAATTCGCTAAAGGTCACAGAGCTCAAAGCAGCCGATCTCATTATAAGCCAAGCCCGTGGAATTCCAGTGCCCACACTCTTTCCACCACCACACGAAGTCATTCTAACGCACGGTGGTTGTGATTCTTAATTATTTATAACCGGCCTGGTTCCAAAAACGAACAGAAGGTTAATGTAAAAACATGCCAATGACTCGAGAGAATTAAAGTTTGCATGAGAAAACAAAACGAGGTAGGAAAATACGGACAGAAAAATCAGGTAGACTCTGAAGTCACTTGAGGGCACACCATGATGCTGTAAGTCTTTGGAGACGGGTCTCAAACCTGGCAGTGAATGTCCTAGCAGTAAACAAGAAAACACGTCAAGGCCACCGTGTTCCGCTTATTCAAGTCAACCGGTTATTCAGAAAAAAATGGACGAATGCTTTTTGCCTGCTCCAAGTTCTCATAAAAGTGTGGGCTTTGATGAACAGCCCTCTCGCTCTCAGAGCCCTTTCCGAAAACATAGTGTCAACGCTCCTGTCCCATGAAGTTCGATTGATGGCGTCACATCAAAACACAAGCTAATAAAAACAACTGTAAGTACAGGATTTGGGTCATTGGGAAGAGCAAGGCGCAGCAACAATACTGAATCCAGGCACATGGCTTCTTAATCATCTGGTATAATTCTGGGTTAAACGTTAGCGTATCTGGAGAAGATTATACCCCCACCACACCCCCAAAATCTTAAATAAATATTGCATCTATTAGTTGACTTTCAAAATGTATTCAGCAGGGTACATTTAAAATGATAATCCCCTGTAAGTAGCTGGAGTTCAGTGATGCTCTGTGGCCAGTTAATTGGGAATCTACATGTTTCAACAAGCATAGTCAGAGGTTACAACTTTATGGTAAGCATTAAAAAGATCTTGTTAAATAAAAGTGCATTATCTGGAATTAAGATATTATCAGGATTAACATCTTAGTCTGAATTCTGCAAATTAGTTATTAGACAGCGGGGCCTGAAGGAATAGGATTGTAGGGTAGGTACACTTTCTAAAAAAAATTCCAGAAATGTTTTTCATCTCTCTCTTCAATGCCTACAACAGTGGGGGTCGGGGAGGGGGGTGAGTTTTAATGCAGATTTTCAATATGCTTCCACATGATTCTCCAGGACTTTCAGATGGGCTTTTAGGGCCAGCCTAAGGGCACTTGCCTGTCTGTTGAACAGAGCAGAGGCAGCGTGGTTTTAGACCAAAAGCAGAGGTCTCTGCTCTTGGTCCCTCACCTCAGAGACCCTAGATTTTGGAGAGTCCTTGTCGAAATCATCTCTCTCCTCCTGATGGCTTGAAACCAGCTAGAACTGGCCGTGCCAGGTTCCCCAGTCCCTGTTTTTCTCATTCATAAATCTCTCTGATCCTCTGTCTCCAACTTTGCTATGCAGTGGATCAATGAAATGCCTCTGAGATTCATGTATGTTTTGTGGTCACCAGAGGGCCTCGTGGTTGAGCCCAGTTCTAGGAGGGTAAGCAGATCATTCTAGTTGGCTGACATGCATGAAATTTCTTTGAGGGACTGTGTAAGACTGCATTCCCAGCATGGTGGGGTGACTGTCACTCACCCAGGACTCTGGGCTACTGGCCACGTACCACTGATCCTTGTTCCTGCTCTCAATTGTCCACATTCCAACTACAGGG
>PVJI01018806.1:0-32509 GCA_004026765.1 Micronycteris hirsuta
GAAGGGCAAGAACATGAAGGGAAATGTCCAAGCTCCTCCCCTGCCTCCAAATGTGGCACAAGCTGAATGATGAAGGTAAAGTAGAAACACTGAAAAAAATCATCTGATACGTCAGTTCTTATTTTTTTAAGATTTTATTTATTTATTTTTAGAGAGAGGGGAAGGGAGAGAGGAAGAGAAACAATGACGTGCGAGAGATACATTAATCAGTTGCCTCTTGCACAACTCCCCCTGGGGACCTGTCCCACAACCCAGGCATGTGTCCTGACTGGAAACTGAACTGGTGACCTTTTGGTCTGTAGGCCGGCACTCAACCCCCTGAGCTACAACAGCCAGGGCTCATACAACAGTTTTCACACTAAGCCCAGAGTACTGGCAGTCCATCTCTGTAGGAATATGAAGCCTGTGGTATGCTGAAGGTAACTGTGACAATCACAAAACCCAATCCCAGTTCAATTATTAACTAGATTGACCAATACCTGTTCATACTATCAACATGACAAAAGTAGAGGCATGCCTACTTCTGGGTGGAAATATTATTTACTTCAATCTCTACCATTTTTTTACACTGACATTCAATCCAAATTATGAAACACACACAAAAACAGGAGATAAAATAGTCAAACTAGACCCAGAGAAGGACCAGATACTGAAATGATCAGACAGATAACACAACTAAGATTAATATGTTTGTGGATCTAGTGGGAAATTTTAGCAGAGATGGAGAGTATTTTTTAAAAGGCAAATGCAAATGCTAGAAATAAATATGAAGACTCCTTTACCAGGCTCATCATCAGAATGAACACAACAGAGGAAAGAGTGAACCTATGTAAAGATGAATAGAAATGACCCAAACTGAAACAAAGGGAGAAAATATAGGACAAGGGCCAGAGCAACTAAGAGGTGAGACAACAGCAAATGGTCTAATATATTTTTACTTGGAGTCCCAGAAGTAGAAAGTAAGCCAAAAGAAATATTTGAAGAGATAATGAGCTAAATTTTTTGAAATTTAATGAAAGACAACAAACCACAGATCCAAGAACCTCTGAAAAACCAATGCAGGATAAAAATTAAAAATAACACAATCCGACACATCGTAGTCAAACTACTGAAAAGTAGTGATAAAGAAAAAAATCTTGAAGGCAGTTAAAAAAGAAACATAACAGAGGAACAAAGATAAAAATGGCAAGAGACTTCTCATTAGAAATGATGCAAGCCAAAGACAAGAGAGAAGCATCTTCAAAGTACAGTAGTTCCTCCTTATCTGTGGGTTTGCTTTCCACAGTTTTAGTTACTTGCAGTCAACTGCAGTCTGAAAATATTAAATTTCCCCAACCATTGACATTGTCTGCTGGTGCCATCCAAACACCAATATTCTCATAGTTCGATGGTCCAGGATCACCTAAAGCAGATGATCCTTTTCTTATGTATGGTCAGAAGGTCAATAGCAGCCTAACACTAAGTCACAGCGCCTATATCATTCATCTCACTTCAACTCATCCCATAAGCATTTCATCATCTCACATCATCACAAGAATAAGGGTGATTACAGGACAATGAGATGTTTTGAGAGAGAAAAAGAGAGGCCATACTCAACTTTTATTACAATATATTGTTACAATTGCCCTGGCTGGCATGGCTCAGTGGACTGAGTGCTGGCCTGCGAACCAAAGGGTCGCTGGTTCAATTCCCAGTCAGGGCATATGCCTAGGATTTGGGCCAAGTCCCCAGATGGGAGCATGTGAGCGGCAACCACACATTGATGTTTCTCTCCCTCTCTTTCTCCTTCCCCTCCCCTCTCTCTAAAAATAATAAATAAATAAATAAATAAAACAATATGTTGTTAGTTGTTCTAATTTATTATCAGTTATTGTTAATCTATAATTGTGCCTAATTTATAAATTAAACTTAATCATAAATATGTATGTATAGGAAAAAACATAGTATATTCATATATATATATATATATATACATATATATATATATAGTTCTGTACTATCTGCATCCACTGGAGGTCTTAAAACATAACCCAGCAGATAAGGGCAGGGGGGCGGAATACCGTACTTAAAAATTGCCAACCTAGAATTTTATACCCTTCTTCCACAAAATGGTTAAAACAGTATTTCATTGCTAGTGGAAATGAATTATAAGAAATGTTAAATAAACTTCTCCAGGACAAAGAAATTGATCCAGATAGGACATCAGGATCATTCAACTTTTTTTGTAAAAGTCCAGATAATAAATGAAATGGTATAACATTATTTGAAGGTAGACTATGATAGAGATACACTGAAAATTTTACAGTAACAAGTAAAAAAATAAAGTAATAGCTAATAAGCCAAAGTAGTGATAAAACTGAATCATAAAAAGATACTCAATCCGAAAGAAGGCAGGAAAAGTGGGAAAAAGGAAAAAAAAAAACAAACTGAGCAAATAGAAAAAAAAAACAAAACAGCATAGTAATAGATTTAAATCCAACCATATCAATTGCATTAATGTAAATGGTCTACATTTCAATTATAAGGCAAAGGCTGTCAGACTGAATAAGTAAGAATATACTAATACACTGATAGAAACACTATAGAAACTACTAATAGAAATTTGGAATATTAAAAAAAACTAATTTATGTACCTATAGTAGACTGAAAAAAAATGATGGATATAATTCAAGCTGGATATAACATCAAGCTGAAGTAATCTGACTTGGCTATTTTTGTCTTCCTTTGATTTCCCCTTATTTTAGGGTCTCCATGTTAACTTTCCCCACCTCCCCAAATACAGTAATGTTCATAACACTGACCTTGCCATGGCTTCTTTCCACTTTCTGAAAACATTTATTCAGGGACAGATTATGTCGAACAGAATTCTTCCAGCCTGTTGGTGCAGTAGCAAAATATGGAAAGCGGTCCAGAATCCAGCTATAAATTTCTTTGACAGGCAAACATTTATTTGGAGAGTGTTCTATAGCCATATAAATGAGAAGACTAAAAGAGTACGGGGGCTTCGAAGTTGCTGATTTTTTTTCTGGGTTCTGGTAGCAAGATGGTCCTAATGATGGCACATCATCTCCCTCTATGTCATACAAGGGACTAACAATTGGAAGACCCTCACTTCCAAAGGTGAAGTTTGTTAGAAGATTAGTACTTTCATGAAGCCAGTTCAAGTTTGTGAGTTCATCATCTGCTGATTCATTGTCCACTACAGTGGCCTTTGGCCTGGCAGCATCAACAGCTTCAGGCAAGCTTCCCATTTTGTAAATCTGGCTTAATCCTGCAAACTTTTCAACTCCTGGAGTTTCAGCTCTCTTCTCTGGAGTCATTCCAATTACCGGACCCATTTACTCTTACAGTTCTGCAACAAAAGAAACAATTATCAATAACTGAAATGCTAAAGATTCTTAGGCTCATGGAAAAATAAAATACATATTTAAATATCTCCAAATTGGAAAAATTTTGCAATTATCCCACATAATATTTAAACACTGTATTTATATAATGAAGACACTAAAGGTTACAATATGAATAAGAGAACTTACATTATTTGAAATGGCTGTAAATAAAATGCAGCATTATAGTACCATATATCTGGGTGATATAAGCAAAATGAACTAATGTATTTTGAGTACTTATTAAAAGTCCCTAGCCCACAGTTACTACCTAACAAGGAATGGTTATTATTAAAAAGGAACAGACTATTTCTTTGAATTATAAGACTTTATAATCTATGCATTCTAAGGATCTATGTTTTTACTATAAGTCATATATATTGCTCAATACAGGAAATAAATTTAAAATATTGCTTAAATAATCCTAAATAAGCCCTTTCTTCAAATCTAAAATATTTACTATAAAGAGAAGCCATTATTAATATTTTATTACATCATACTAAGATAACATTTCTTTCTTTTTTTAAATTTTTTTTTTAAGATTTTATTTATTTATTTTCAGAGAGAGAAGAAGGGAGGGAGAAAGAGCAATGTATGGTTGCCTCTCACATGGCCCTCATTGGGGACCTGGCCCGCAACCCAGGCATGTGCCCCAACTGGGAATTGAACTGGGACCCTCTGGTTCCCAGCCCACGCTCAATTAAGATAACATTTCTTATTCATTATACTTTTTATCAGTAAAATTATATTAACTATAAGTTATTTCTTTTGTAAATTCCAGTATTTTACATCTGCATTGTGTATAATCTCGTCACATACCGATACTGAAAGGTTGACATTTTCTTAATAAATTATGAAGCATTACACTGTATTGCTGGCATTCAATCCACTGAGCCACACCAGCCAGGGCTGAAGTGTTACTGTATTTCAAAGAGAAAAAACTATTTCTATACCATCTGTTTTTATTTCTATTTTCTCAAACAACTTTTCTTTTGCTTTTTAAACATACTTCAATTCAAAACACTTAACATGGGAAAAACAACTGACCAACGTGGAAAGTGATAGAACTAATGTATTATTTCCTTCATTTAATGATTCATAAACGTACCTCATTTCTGAATTCAGTGAAAAACCTATGTTTTCCATTATTCTAGTCAATCTACTTATAATTCCATGACTGAAATATGAAAAGTACCATATTTTGCCATGTATAATGTGCACATTTTGCCCAAATTTTTGAGGGAAAAATAAGGATGCACATTATACGTGGGTAGTATCTGAAATCCTTTGTATCTGTTCTAGTGTTTGAAATTATTTGTTACATAAAATTCCTTGAACTATAATATGTTCAAAAATAAATGCTAAAATTCCTTTATAATACAAAAAACAACTTTCTAAATACAAATGAATAAAAAATTGAACTAAAACAAAAGATTTTTGCCTGAAAGTTTGGACCAAAAACGTGGGTGCACATTATACACAGGAGTGCATTATACATGGCAAAATACAGCACCTCCAAAGTTTCACTTTACTTAGAATACAGCTGGCAGGTTAGCCCAAGATTTATGAAAATCAGTCAATTTTAGATGTAGAGCAGTCATTTGGATTCTGGTAGCTAGTAGCAAATCTAATTTCAGGGCACTCAATTATCAATAGCATTAGTTATTGATAATAATTTGGGGGCCAGTCATTGTGTGAAACACTATCTCAACCATCAATTAAACCCTATAAAATAGGAACTATTATTAACCCAATTATTATAGATGAAGAAAATGATTCACAGATGTTAAACATCCTGCTTGAGGTTGCCCGGCTAGTAAATGAAAATGCTAGAATTTAAAACCAGGCAGGGTGACTTAGAACCAAAACTCTAACCCTTACATTATCCTGGTAACAGTACATACACATCACCTATGAGTACGAATTACCCAATCCTATCCATTTTAAATTTTATCATTGTTCTTTCCATACCCAGCTCTTCTCGCTCTCACATACACCTACATCTTTAACTTCTTACACTAAGACACTGTGAAAAGGAAAAGATCAAACTATAACACATTTGCTGTCTATTTCAATCAATAATGAAACCACACATATGTAAACAATATGCACATGTGCTCATATGTGCACACATATTTCAGAGATGACTTCCTGTTCTATGCAAGTGACCAAATTGTTCATTTACCACTAAAATCTCTCTACCCATAGAAAACTTTAAAAATGTGATGGTTGAGAATTGGTTGAAGAAAGTCTTGTTTCCTTTAAAAAAAAAAAACAAACTTAGCACTTAGTGTCCAAAGAAGAAAATAACTAATTTCTAATGGTCCACTTTTGTCTTTTCACTTATCTCTCGATTTTATTTCCTTTGTATTTGTAGAGATCTTTTTAAATTTATTTTTTTAGAGAGAGGGGAAAGGAGGGGAAAAGCAAGGGAGAGAAACATCAATGTATGGTTGCCTCTCACATGCCCCCAACTGGTGACCTGGCCTGCATCCCAGGCATGTGCCTTGGCCAGGAATCAAACCGGCAAATTTCAGTCCACAGGCTACTGCTCAATCCATTGAGCCATACCAGCCAGGGCTTTATTTTCAATTACATATAGAAGTTAGGGAGTACCAAATAGCACTGGCTAACATTTACTGAGGTTTTACTATATTACAGACACTATGCTATGGGCTTTGAAATGCATTGTCTCTACTTACTCCTCCATACTACTTAGCTCTACGTATCATTCTTTCTTTCTGACTGTGAATTCTATAAAGGGCATGAATCTTTTACTTTTGTATTCCTAATGAATCTTAACAAAATGGTAGGTGTGAGTAATCAATCAAATCATAATTATTTCAAACTGAAATTAACTAATAATCAACATGCATGTCTATTCTGTACCAGGCACTATGCTATCCACCTTTACTAGTTATTTACTTTAGAAACACATCCTTAATGCTAGGAAACATCCTCACTGGTAACAACCAGAAAATTGAAATTCACTGTTCATAAATAAGGAAATGGAAGTATACTAAGCGATTTGTCTCAGGTTCTAAAGCTAAAAAAAGGAGAGCCAAAATTATAAACCAGTCTGACTTAAACAGTCTAGTCATTTGTCCATTCGACTACATTCAATCTTAAGGAATTTATATTTTAGCAATGCTACTTAAAACAAATAGATATTGTTGACAGACATGAAAAAATAAGGTGACAGAAACTAATTTAGATGGTTACAAATGTTATTCCTCTGAATTACAAGTTTAGAATAAAATCTTAAGATAAAAACCAATATTATAGCAACAGATCTGTCAAAGATTAGACAAAGTACACAGCCAAGCGAAGTTAAAAAATCAAGTACTGACACTGAAAGGATAACATGCTTGTAGTAAGGTTTGAATGTCATTTTCAAGGAGAGAAGAGTGTTTCTAAAGTATCATTTTAGAATACTTTAGAACACTATCCACTTAGAACATTAAAACACCAAATCCACCAAAACAAATAGGCCAATGATCTTTCTCACAAATAACTGTAAAAATAGAGAATATACTAGAAAATATTCAACTAATGATTAAAAAATGCAAAACAAAAAATGTTATATTAAATATGATAATTAGCACAGTCCCTAGTCTTGCACCAAGCACAAACTAGTAATAAAAGTAACTATTTTTGCACAAATAAATAATAGTTTAAAAATATATACAATAACAATTTGGGGCAAGGACCTCAGACCATTCTGGACAGCTACCTGGCAATATGCACCCAGAATCATTAAAAATGTCGTATTTCTTGACCCAATAATTCCACTTATGAATCACTTCAATGAAATGATCCTCTGTAGGGAAAAATTCTCTCTTCTCTATTTATTTATTTAATTAAAACAAAATTCTCACCTGAGGATATGCTCATTGATTTTAGATGGGCGGAGGTGGGGTCGGGGAGAGACAGAGAAAGAAACATCCATGTGAGAGAAACATCAATCTGTTGCCTACTGAACGTGCCCCAACCAGGATCCAACCCACAACCTTTTTGGTGTATGGGATGACGCTCCAAACAACTGAGCCACCCGACCAGGACTCCCTCTCTTTTACACAGCACAAACAATAGATGTCCATCCAAGATTAATGAAAGATAATAGACAACTATAAACAACTTATATACCTTATTACAGAAGAAAAGGTAAGTAAACTAAAGTACATCTATTCAATGTAATATTTAGTAGTCATTAAAAATGACTGTCATAAAGACTATGAGGTAAACAAAAAAGCTATATTAAAAACTGGTAAAAAAGATAGAAAATATACAAAAAGTGAAGTCATTTAGTTAATTTAGTAATTTTTTCTTTGTTCTTCTATTTTCTGTATTTCTTTAATGTGTTTATTATTTTTGAAAGTATTTTTTATTGATTATGCTATTAGTTTTCCCAATTTTTCCCTTTATCCCTTCACCCTGCTCCCAAAATCCTCCAGCATCCCCCGCCTTAGTTCATGTCCATGGGTTGTACATATAAGTTCTTTGAGTCCTCTGTTTCCTATACCATTTTTTATCCCTATCTATTTTATGCCTACTAATTATGCTTCTTCTTCCCTGTACATTTTCCCCCCATTCCTCCCTTCCTCCTCCCCACTGAACTCCCTCTGTGTGATGTCCATTTCTCTGATTCTGTTCCTGTTCTGGTTGTTTGCTTAGTTTTTTTTCAATTGTTTTTCTTTTAGGTTCATTTGTTGATAGTTGTGAGTTTGTTGTCATTTTATTGTTCATAATTTTTATCTTCTTTTTCTTAGATAAATCTCTTTAATGTTTCATATAATAAGGGCTTGGTGATGATGAATTCCTTATAACTTGACCTTATCTGGGAAGCACTTTATCTGTCCTTCCATTCTAAATGAAAGCTTTGCTGGATAGAGTAATCTTGGGTGTAGGTCCTTGCCTTTCATGACTTCAAATACTTCTTTCCAGTAAGGTTTCTTTTGACAAATCAGCTGATAGCCTTATGGGCACTCCTTTGTAGGTAACTGTCTCCTTCTCTCTTGCTGCTTTTAGGATCTTCTCTTTGTCTTTGATATTGGGTAACTTAATGGTGATGTGCCTTGGTGTGTTCCTCTTTGGGTCCAACTTCTTTGGGACTCTCTGGGCTTTCTGGAAGTCTATTTCCTTCACCAGATTGGGGAAGTTTTCCTTCATTATTTGTTCAAATAAGTTTTCAATTTCTTGCTGTTCCTCTTCTCCTTCTGGCACCCCTATAATTCAGATATTGGAACGTTTCAGGTTGTCCCAGATAATCCTCAGCCTCTCTTCATTTTTTTGGATTATTTTTTCTTTGTTCTGATCCAGTTGGATGTGTATTTCTTCTTTTTGTTCCAAATTGTTGCTTTGAATCCTGGTTTCTTTCTTTCCACTGTTGATTTCCTGAATATTTTGCTTTATTTCATTTTGGTTATCTTTCATTTTTCGACCAAGCTCAATCAGTTCTGTGATCATTTTGATTACCAGGGCTTTAAATTCTCCATCAGATAGGGTGGCAATTTTTTCACGGCTGAGTTCTGAGATTTCGCTGTGTTCTTTCATTTGGGCCCTATTTCTTTGTCTTGGCACACTGGATAAGTTGCAAGGGGCGAGGCCTTAGGTATTCACCAGGGCAGGGCAACCCTCCTTGCTGCGCTGCCTGTGGGGGAGGGGCCAGAGAGGGAACAATGCAGCTTGCCTGCTTGTCTCTAGTGCACTTTCCAATAGACTCTCCTGTCAGACTGAAGCATCTCCCTCAGTCAGCTGAGTTAGTTTTCCCCTTAAGTCAGTCCCTCCCAGCAGCTCTGCCAGGTTTGGCAGCCAGCCCCGCCCCTCAGCCACCTCACCTCAGTTTTTCTGAGTCGGTCCATGTGGTCCACCTTACTAGTCTGGTTGTTCTGGTTGTTTTCTCTAATTCCTTGGTTGTTGGAATTCCATGCAGTTAGATTTTCTGGCGATTTTGGTTTTTTATTGAGTTTAGATTGGTTGTTATCCTCCTTTTGGTTGTGCAAGGAAGTGTAGGGTTTCTACCTACGCCCCCATCTTGGCCGGAACTCCATGTTTATTATTTTTATAGTTTAAAAGAAACTCAAGTAGGAAAAGACTGTGCTAGATTATTTTTAGTTGTAGTAAGAGGGGGGACCAAAAATAAAACAAACAATTTATTTTTAAAAAATTGTGTATTTATTCTTACATGTTTAAACTCAGTAACCTTCAAAGTACTCTCCATTTGAGGCAATATACCTACTGAGACTTTTTTTTCCACTGCTCAAAACAGTTTTTGAACTACTGGAATTTGATGCCTTGTAGTGTTTCAGCTGTGTTTTGTTTCACCTCTTCCACATAGGCAAAAAGTTTCCCTCTGAGAACTTTTCTTCATCGGGGGGAATAAACAACAAAAAAATTGCTTGGGCAAGACTGGGTGAATAGGGAGGGTGGGACACAGGGGTCATGCCATTTTTAAGTTATAACCACTTACCGATCTTTTTATCTTTCCTTCTTGAATTTCAGACTTTCTGTGACTATTTTCCTTCTATTTAAAAAGTAGTCTACTGGTGAACTTCCAGATTTTATTTCTATGAGCATATATTTATTTAACCCTTGTTCTTAAAAGATATTTTTGCTAGCTATAGAACTCTAGCTTGAACTACAGTGAGTCATAGTTGTTAGATTTATTTTCACTATCATTTCATGGTCTTCTACTCCCATTACTATTATTGAAACGTTAGTCCTTTGAAGGTGTTCTGTTTTCTCTAAAAATTTCCCTTTTACTAACCTCTTTATTTTCCATTTGTTGTCTCCTTGTGTTGCATTCCAGATTTCTTCAGATTTATCTTTCATTATATTAATTTTTCTTCAGTGGGATCTATTCACTTTTATCTATCTCTTAAATCTTAATTTTGTTAACTGTATATTTTCATTTCTAGAACTTCTGGGGGTTTTTACATAGTATCTGCTCTTTTCCTCATTTTTAAGCTTGCACTGAACACATTATTTTATATTTTACATCTGATAATTCCAAGATGTGAGCTATTCGCGGGCCTGATTCTTCTAATTCTCTTATGTTGTGCTCTGTTTTCCCTAGATGTTTACAAATTTTTATCATAAGCTAATCATTTTCACTAGAACTTTACTAATTGGAATCATTCAATGACGGTGATTTGTGTTGCTTCTGTCAGGCTTCTGGGAGTATTAACAATCCCTGATCCTTTCAAATTCTTAGTTTGAGGGTTAGTATAAATTCAGGCTACAAACCAATAAGAGGGATGGTTTGTGGTAATAAATTTTCAGCAGAGATTTTATTTTTCCCATTAGCAGAAATAATCTAGAAAGATAATCTTTGTTACCCTTTAGAACACCATGGGAAAGAATTTCTAGATCACTCTTACACCTACAATGTATAGCCTTACAGAACTCCAAATTAATGGGACAAGACTATTTCTTGCTTGATGTTCTACTTCGGCTGAGTCTGGGCTTTGATCCTGATCCCTGAGTCCTATATATTGAGGAAAACAGAGTTCACTGAATTTGGTAAATACCCTCAAGGCAATAGCCAGTTTCAGCATTCAGCTTACCTCACTAGGTTTCCAATTAGTGGCTGGGCTAAATATTCCTTACTTTTGTGCCAGAGCATTGATGCATTTTAATCCAGTATTTTAGGTTGTTTTCAGCAGAAAGGCTGGACCAGGTGTTCAGTTCACCATGCTGTTGAAACAGATATTTTACATTACTTTCGGATGGCAACATCTCTACCATGCATTATCCTCTATGTTAGAGCATGTGTTCTTAAGTTTCTTCGGCCTCAGTACACTTGAGGAATTTGACTTACAGTACTTCTGTCTGTATGGAGTTGCTCATTATGACAGTGACTTACAACTGGAATTAGGTAGAGAACATTTCCTTGAAGGTTGAAGATGGTTATCAAAACCTCAGTGCATATTTTTAAAAGAGGGTACTTTCATCCCTTTAAAAAATCATGCTCCAGCCCTGGCTGGTGTAGCGCAGTGGATTGAGCGCGGGCTGGGAGCCTAGCGGTCCCGGTTCGATTCCCAGTTGGGGCGCATGCCTGGGTTGCGGGCCAGGTCCCCATGGGGGCCATGTGAGAGGCAGCCGTACATTGCTGTTTCTCTCCCTCTCTTTCTCTCTCCCTTCCCCTCTCTCTAAAAATAAATAAAAATAAAATCTTTTAAAAAAATTTAAAAAAAAAAATCATGCTCCATAAATGCAGTAAAGATATTTTAACCCCTTAATTATAATTCAGGTCCATCATTATAAACAAAGATGTGATAAAGAATAACACTTATAGGAGCTGGTAAAGTATACAGGACTATTGGCCAGTTTATCAGTGTTTCCCAAATCAGGATGCCCCAGGGATATATTCCAGGGGCCACAAGTTTTGTAATTTTCATTTCTTGCTTTCATTTCCATAACAGCATAAAAATGCATTTGACCATTTTCTTTTTAAAACTTTTATGTAATGATTGTAGAGAGAAGGGAATTGGGGAGACAGGCGGGTAAGACAGAGAGAAGGAATCATTGGTTTCTTGTTCCACTTATTTATGCATTCACTGGTACATTCTTACATGGGCCTTAACAGGGGATTGAATCTGCAATCTTGGTGTATTGAGACAACACTCTAACCAACTGAGCTACCTAGCCAGGGCCTATTTTACCATTTTCAAAGAGAAAAATGAAAAGACTTAAAACTACTTGAGGACCTAGGAGGTGTGGCTCAGTTGGAGCATCGTCCCATAAATCAAAAGGTCAGGGCGCATGCCTGGGTTGTGGGTTTGGTCCTGGTCAGGGCACCCGTGAAAGGCAACTCTCACATCAATGTTTCTCTCCCTCCTTCCCCCTCTAAACATGTTCTCAGGTGAGGATACAAAAAACAAACAAACAAAACTAGTTGAGGAGCTAAAGTCAGTGGTTCTCAAAATGGGATCTATAATTTTTTTCTACATAAGGAATCCATATAATTCAAGTTGAGAAACATTGCCACACGCTAAAAGGCCTCACATTGCTATGCTGCAGTTACTGGATTAATCTTCTTAGTTCTATATCCTAGTCCTCATTTGTACTGTAGTCACTGTACCTGATTATACAAGTATATGACCCCTTATCTAAAATCTGAGATACAGTTCAGAATTCAGAGTACAGTCGTCCCTCTCTATATCGCGGTTCACATATTGCGACATCAGTGTATCGCAGGTTTTTTAAAAAATATATATCTAGGTCTGGCTGGTGTAGCTCAGAGGATTGAGCGCAGGCTATAAACCAAAGGGTCACCGGTTCGATTCCCAGTCAGGGCACATGCCTGGGTTGCAGGCCAAGTCCCCAGTGGGGGCCACAAGAAAGGCAACCACACATTGATGTTTCTCTCCCTTCCCCTCTCTCTAAATAAATAAATAAAATCTTAAAAAAAAAAACGCATCTAATTCTGTATCGTGGAGTTTTTGCTATATCATGGGACTTTGCAGTATATAAGTATTTATATAATATTTATGATTTTAATTATTTTTGCCTAAAAATTTAAAATATAAAAAATATTAAAAATGTTAATTCAAACATATTAAAAGAATACTAAATCAAAGTAAAACACAGTATGTATTTCATCATCAGATGAATACTGTACTGTACACAATGGACATGCAGTACATCACCACCGCTTGTGCAAGTTTGCCAATGTGAGATTGTATACGGCACATTATTGGCTGATGGAATGGAAGGCAACCAACCACAGCACTGTGTTCTTTATCCTAGGCACTGATTGGCTCAGTGACTGTAGCATCAGTCTGTTTGCTCTCCTGCACTGTGCCCATACATTCAGCATGTCTCCTTGTCCACTTCACATTGACGTCTGATTGCTGTTCGTTGTGTTGCTCTGTGGTGTTGTGTTTTTGTGAAATTTTCATAAAAGTTTGAATTTATTTCAAGCCCTACGATGCCACCCAAACGTTCTGCGCCTTCTAAGGCTTCTGGCAGTGAATCCACACGCCAGAGGAGTATGCTTACTATCAAAGAAAAGGAACTTCTCGACATGTTAAAGGAAGGCAAAATCTACGCAGCTGTAGACCACCATTACATAAAGAAAGACGAGAAGAATACTAGGTCTACGGCAACAATGACTTTTAACAAGACTGCAAAGACGGTGGTCACTTCCTGCAATAAGGCCCTTGTGAGGATGGAGTCTACATTGGCCCTGTGGATAAATAACTGCAGGAAGAAGAATATCTCGCTGGATACCAACGCCATCCTAATGAAGGCCAAGAAACTTTATGATAGTTTTGTGGAAAGCACAGACGTTCACGATGGTGATGAGGATAAAGATGAGGACAATGACACAGAAGCAGGACCGTCAAGTGCTTTTCCCACCAGACCAACCCCATTCAGTGCAAGCAAGCGCTGGTTTGACAAATTTCAGAGATGCTTTGGACTCAAGAGCGTTTCTCTGCATGGAGAAGCTGCCTCTGCAGATGTCCATTCACAACCATTAATGGACAAAGACTTGATGGAGATGACGAAGTCAGCAAGTAAAGAAGAGGTTGAGGAACAAGACGAACTATGGGTTGGAGAAGAGGAGGAGGTTGGTCTAACACTCGATCGTCTTGCAACCATGGTCAGAATGGCCAAAAAACTTCAGCGAGTGGCTGAAGAACGGGACCCCCAGATGCTTCATTTGTTGCACTTCGTAAATACAATTGAGAGTGGCATGTCAGTTTATAAAAACCTTCTCACTCAGAAGAAAAAGCAGCGCCATAACTCCCCATAACTATGTTCATCACTTGGACAAAGAGATCAGTTACGTCTACGCCTTTAGCGGAAATTAAAGTTATGGCCCAGGGTGAAGATGCTGCACCACCTCATGAAGTGGTGCCTTCAGAAGAGCTGTAATGCTCTTCTTGGCCGTGCAGTACATTCATCTCATCATCATCACCTTCATCGCCATCAGTACTGCACAGCTACATAATTCATGATCTTCATCATTCAAATTGTAGTATACTTCACTGGTGAGTACTCATATAGAATTTTATATGTTGTTAAAATTACGTAATAGGTTTAAGAGTGTAGAAAGTGTTTAAGAGCATATGAAGTGTTTATAAGAGCATGGGAAAGGTTAATAAGAGAATGAGAAAGGTTTATAGGAGTGTGGAAAGGGTTTATAAAGCCTTAAAATATATATAAATAATAAAATAAATATAACACCTCTACTTCGCGGATTTTTACCGATCACAGGGGTCTCTGGAACGTAACTCCCGCGATAGGTGAGGGATCCCTGTATTTGGATTTTAGAAAGGGCTACAATGCAAAAGTGGATTATATGATGTGACACTGAAGTCTCAGGCAGCACCCCATAATAAACATGTTCATATTTCTGCAGCAAAACATATGTTCACACTAAAAGGGAACAAAATAAAGAACATCAATAGTCTTATATCAGTTCAGATCATGTTTGGCCAATACATAAAACGTATGGTTTTCAGAGCATTTTTGATTTCTAAATTGTAGGGATGGAATTATACAACCATTATTTGCTATAACTGTAAAACCATTATTTGCTACAAATTTATCTGGAAAGCCAGATAAATTTCATATAAGTTCACAGTAAGATTGGATAAGGGTAACAAATTCACCTTAAGGTGCATAAATTTAATGCATAAACTTTATGTAATTTTTCTCCTTGCTACTTAGGAATCTCTTTTCATCTATTTATGGTTTAACAGTGGAAGATACAGAATAAGTGAGCTCCTGACAAGCAGAAAATATATTATGAATTCTAAAATGTCAGAAGTACCTAAATGTATATAGGAATTTAAAATACATTCCAAAGCCAACATATTAGCCAAATTGGATTATGATTACAATGTTTCTTCAACTAGCAATGTAGATAAAAGACAGAAAAAGAGAAGTATACTATTCAGAATAACCTTTCAAGGTCCTTTCCTAAGAAGTTTCAAGAAGACACCTCTTCTACTAAACTCACGGCTCTGTTGTCATAGTTGTTAGAGTCTATAATGAAATATTGTACAACTAAAATGGAAGGCTTTTTTCTTGAGAAAGAATATGCTGTATTTGCCATCTATAATGTGCTCCCATGTATAATATACACTCATGTTTTCGGCCCTAACTTTCAGGAAAAACATCTTTGATTTTAATTTACATTTAGATACTTGTTTTTTGTATTATAAAAAAATTAGCATTTATTTTTTAACATATTATGATATAAGAAATTTTATGTAACAAATAATTACAAAACACAAGAACAGATACAGGGGATTTCAGGTACTACCCATGTATAATGCGCACCCTTATTTTTCCCTCAAATATTTGGGCAAAAAAGTGCACATTATACATGACAAAATATGGTATGTAACACTAGGAGATATTAAACAGAAACTTGAAGAGGCAGTATATTTGAAGTTGTAAAGAATTTCATATTATTGCCCTGGCTGGTATGGCTCAGTGGACTGAGTGCCAGCCTATGGACTGAAAGGTTGATGGTTCAATTCCCTGGTCAGGTCACATGCCTGGGTTGTGGGCGAGGTCCCCAGTTGGGGGCTTGGGGGCAGGCGAGAGGCAACCAATTGATGTTTTTCTTCTTCTCTTTCTCTCTCCTTTTCCCTGACTCTAAATATAAATAAATAAAATCTTAAAAAAAAAATTTCATATTATAAAAAAACAAAAATAAAATCTAAATCATTACTCTTGATATCATAATTACATCTGGATGTAGTGAAGCAGATGGTTAAGAGCATGAGCTGTGAAGAGATATTACCTCAAATCCCAGCTCTACCAATCAATAGGATTCTAATATTATCTACTTTCAATTTAGAATTCTAATAGTACCTACTTTCATAAGATTGTTAGTACAAATTAAATGAGAATAAATATAAAGCACTTAGAACAGAGATTAAGTATACATACAGTAAATACTAGCTACAGAGATAGTGATTATTATTAATTTTTTAAATTATTACTAGCTTTCTTTTTAAAGTAATAGATTTATAAATGTTACATCTTTCAAATAAAAAAATTATGGTACAAAATCAGTAATAATACTTTGTTTCGAAGTTTGAAAATTAGAAAAAAATTCTAGTGTTAAAGATGGATCCCCCTCATGACCAATGACACCAAATGACAAAACAGCCAACTGAAATTAGGCCTTCTCAGAAGAGTGCTGCAATATCAGTTTCATCATGTTCTTTATGATGCGATTTTCACTTCCTTACTCTATTTGTGTCTATGAACTTTATTTGTTAGGTTATGTCAATATCTTACCCAATCATGCAACATGACAGAATCCTTCAAATCTTTTTCATTTAAATAATATAAAAGAACTTAAATCATACAAACTTTCAGAACATTTTTTTAGTATTTTATTATCTAGTGCGCCCCCTCCCCCTCTAAATTCCTTTATTAACAACTCTGGCTGATAATATTCACACACACACACACACACACACACACACACACACACACATAATGAAAATAACTACACTACCTCTGAAATAAATGTTTATTTTTCACTAGTAACATTAACAATAACAAAAAGATAATGCTATATGTAATGCTAATTATATCGATGGCAAAAATAATGCTATAATCAAAAGAGGACAGAAATATAAATACCTGCATATATAGTTATATTCATTTGTATCCAACTAATTCAAAATCTACTATTCTTGTTACAAAATTCTTATCAAGTTAAAATATTCAAAATAATAATTTTCCCTACTCTCAAGATATTACTTATATTGTGAATTTCAGCATATATCTATAATATTTTAAAAATGAGTTCATGAATATATAACTTAGTGACAAGAACTCAGGCTCCCAGTCCAGCAATTCTAATGAATATAAAAGTTTTTTAGTGTATACTTTACTAAGTAACACAGCACCATAGCGAATAAGAAATAATTTCAATTAACTCAGTTCTATTAATGATGCTTAATACTTTTAAAAAGTGCTTTTCAAATCATATTATCAAATCTCTTCATGTTACATTTTTCTTACATTATCTTACACATATAATTGTCAGAGCCTTAAATCTGTTATTTGCAAGATAATTTTTAACTGTTAAAAATTTACATTTAACCTGGACTTCCGGCAAGATGGCGGCATAGGTGAACGCGCCGTGCTCCTCGCACAGCCAAACAAGGAGAAAACCAGAAATTTACCTAAACAAAAACAGCCAGATCTGACAGAAAATCGAATTGAGAGGAAGTCCGACAACCAAGGAATTAAAGAAGATACATTCATCCAGTCTGGTGAGCCGGGAGGAGCAGGGTGGAGGGAGAGCGCTCGGTGACTCCACGGCAAGCTGGTGAGCAGACAGCAGGACTGTGGTTAGAGGGGCGGTTCCTGCGGGGCTGCAGCACACCCAGACAGGGGTGCCTGACCAAAGTGCAGCCAGCGCCCGGCTCATCTGGACCCAGCAGGGCCAAGACTGGTGGACAGGGCAGGTCTGCATTAGAGTGCAGACAAACCGGGAGAGAAAGCAGGGTGCAACCCATCAGCGCAGATTGAAAAAACCTGTGGGGGTGGAGTCGGCGGCGGGAGGAACTCCTGGCCTCACAGGAGAGTTTTTTGGGTAGACCCACGGGGGGATTGGAACTGTGCGGCCCGTCCACCAACCCCAGAGCGACCCCCGGAGCCAGCGCAGAGGGGCTCGAATTGCTTGCGGAAGACAGTGTGGGTACGGAGAGCGGAGCAGGCGCCATTGTGCTCTCAGGTCCCGCCCCCACAGGCTACGTCACAACACAACAAACGTGAATTTCCCTGCCGAGGTGAACCCCAAGGCTCGGCCCCCCTAACAGTAACAGGCGCACCGAGGGAAAAAAAAATGGCCCAAAGAAAGGAACAGGTCAAAGCTCCAGAACTAACCGACCAAGAGTTAGAAAACCTATCAGATGCAAAGTTTAAAACCCTAGTAATCAGGATGCTCACAGAATTCGAAGAAAAATTATCGAAATTGCTTGAACAAATGAGGAGAGATCTGCAGGGAACCAATAGGGACAAGAAGGAAACTGGGACTCAAATCAACAGAGTGGACCAGCAGAAAGAAAAAAACATCCAACCAGAAAAGAATGAAGAAACAAGAATTCAAAAAACGGAGGAGGGGCTCAGAAACCTCCAGGACATCTGTAAACGGCCCAACATACAGATCATAGGCTGCCAGAAGGAGAGGAGGAAGACCAAGGGATTGAAAACTTATTTGAACACAACACATAATGATGGAGAATTTCCCGAAGCTGGTGAAGGAAAGAGACTTTCGGGAAGTCCAGAAAGCTCAGAGAGTCCCAAAGAGGTTGGATCCAAAGAGGAACACACCAAGACACATCATAATTACATTACCCAAGATCAAAAATAAGGAAAGGATCCTAGAAGCAGCAAGAGAAAAGGAGACAGTTACCTACAAAGGAATCCCCATAAGACTGTCAGCTGATTTCTCAAGAGACCTTACAGGCAAGAAGGGGCTAGAGAGAAGTATTCCAGGTCATGAAAGGCAAGGACCTACATCCAAGAATACTCTATCCAGCTAAACTTTCATTTAGAATGGAAGGGCAGATAAAGTGCTTCTCAGATAAGGTCAAGTTCAAGAAGTTCATCACCACCCAGCCTTTATTGTATGAAATGTTAAAGGGAGTTATATAAGGTATGGAGGAATATCAACAGGGGAGTGGTAGGGGGAGAGGGTGGGAATGGGGCACAGAACAAGTAGCATAAATGGGAGGCAGACAACAGACAGGGGGAGGTTAAGAATAGTATAGGAAGTGCAGAAGCAGAAGGACTTATGTGTATGACCTATGGACAAAACTAAAGGGTGGGGAAAGGGGGGGTAAGGGGGTGGGAGGCAAGAAGGGGGGGAAGAGTGGGACAACTGTAACTGCACAAGCAATAAAATATAGTTTAAAAAAATTTACATTTAACCCATTACACTAAGAGTTCTTTTAGAAAATAAAAAATAACATTGAAAATGGACTCAGATCAAAATAAAGTATGATAGTCAATTTTTGATATCCAAAGCAAATGTATTCCAATTTACTTTTTTTTCTCACACTACTAAATATTTGTTTCCTCATTACCTGGAAAAAGTAATAAGGAAAATCAATTTTGCTGCTTCTAAAAAGCTTTTACTACACTGGTGTGAAAAAGAACAATGTCACCTGCTATGTTATACTAGAACTGGGAAGAAGATGAAACCAACAATTGAGCAATGGTACCAAGAGGCCCTGAAGACTTGCAGTCAGTCCCATACTTGAAGCAAGGGATGGTTAACCATAAACTGGCAGCATGTGACTTAACAGATGAAGTTATTTCTCATCCTTTTCACCCTACCGGTCCAGCTTCCTACTTAAACTCAGTTTCATTATACTTACATTAAAAATGTGAATTCCTGAAGCATGTGACAAATGATCATGATTTTTCTTTTTGGTTATATTTCATTAAATGCATTTCTGATTGCTAATTCCATCATTTTACATGGTCTTAACAACTTAAGGACCGCTCATGAGTTTTCTCGTGTTTTGCACGCCATCTGTTATGGACCTTATATGTCAACCAACGCTGTCTTGTCCACATCGAATGAAGTGATCTCATTGGTGGAAACCGTACAGGTCAATCTATGAAAAACTATATAATTGCACGAACCCATAAAACATTGCAGTTACATTGTATTTTGGTCATTCGAATAGTCTTCGTCTTCAAGTTTGCCCAAAAACGTGCAGTCCCTGGCGTATGTCTTAGAGTTTTCTATGCGGTATGCAATGTGTTAAGACATTTGGAAATTTTATTCTTATTGACTTGCCATTTTACTTCCCACCAAGGACTTAATGTCATCGGTAAATCAAACAATCTTATAAATGTCAAAAGAGCGACCAGAGAGTAGACCTCCCACCTCAGATCTGGGCTTTCCCATCCAATCACTTTACATTAACTAATATTAAAAACCATTTGATTTGTGCTAAGACATCCTAGCAAAGGGAAATAGGCATTCACTTAATTCAGATCACTAAACAATGTTTTTCAAGAAAAAAAATCTATGACAGAGCTATGGCATACCACAGAAATACAAAATGTTTGTGCACTAATATTAAAACTACCTGACAGTTACCTCATTTCTTTCCTATAATTTAAGCACTGTCCCTGATTAAGATATACTATACATAAAAGAAATTTCCATTCAATTTCCCTCTCCTTTCCTTACCTCCAATCTCCTTAGGAATGAACTATTTTTACTTGTTAATTACAGTAAGGTACCATTTCTCAAAACTGGAAGCCACTGCATTATATTTCCTAGATTTATTCAACAGTATAAATAGCTTATTATAATAAGCTCAACATAAAATATTTTAGCAGTTTACAGATACTAATAATTTTCTAAATCTTGTGTTATTCATTTAAAAAAATAATTTTCTTCTCGTTAATTTGTCACATTGAGTGAAAAATATGAAAAGCTTAAGCAAAAACAAACAAACAAAAAAACCTCACAGACACAGGCAACAATATAGTGATTGCCAAAGGGAAAGGGGGACAGGAGATCGTAGAAGAGGGACAGGAGGGTAAATGGTGATAGACGAAGACTTGACTTACGGTTGTGCACATGCAATATAATATCCAGGTGATGTACTATAGAATTGTACTCCTGAAACCTTTATCAATCAATGTCACCCCAATTCAACAGAAAAGAAAAAGTTGTTACACTGTTAGCAAAAACAAAATGTAACATTTATTGAGCACATACTATTTGCAAGGCATTGTGTAATAAACCTAAGAAATGTTGTAACTTTAAAGATATTCTATTAACTAAAAATATCTGTTAACTTTGGTAACCTTCAGTAAGGAAAAAAAGACATAAAAAAAGAAGGAACTCACAACTTTTCCTATTGAATTAACAATAGATTCTATGTTTTGATTAAGATTCTTGATGATAAGTACTGCCCCTCCCATAAAATCCAATACTGAGATTAGAGGGTAGATTCAAATCCCAAATGTACTACAAAAAGACGTATGTTTGATTATAATGCTACATGATGTCATGTATCCAGGACAACAGAAGCATTATGGTCTCTTAGGAATAAAACTGCCTCTTCGTCGAAGATTTCGGTGACACAGCATGTGATCCATTGTCTCTAAACAAAAAATGTGTGCAGCTGCACTTTCTAGTCCAGAAAGAGGGGTTGGGAGCAGAATACAAAAGGGTCAAAGATGCCTCATAGGAAAACTGGTTTTCAAATAGGATTAAAAAAAGAAAGTGAAATGATTGGGGGGAAGCCTTTCTCCAACTCATGCTAAAAGCAGGAAATACTAAAATCTGGGGGGAAAAAATCTGTTGTGGTAATCTTCCACTGAAGCCACTTTTCTCCTACCCTAACTTGCCCAGATACACTGTGTAAACCATGGCTTAAATGACACTTCTATCTAGAAAATTTTGTACTATTTTTACACAGTATAGAGTTACCCTATACATTGTTGCAGCATTTGCCTAAAACAAAAACAAAACAAAAAAAACCCCTCAAATGTTCATCAGTTTCTAGAGGAAGTTAAAATGAAGCAATAAGTTAAAAAAATGAAGACATTTGCTTCTAAACAGTAACAAACCTGATGTTTTCTGCATAAAAACCAAATACTTCCCTTTACAATGAATCCCTAGCACAAAACCCTGCCTTTCACACAGAAAGGTAAAAAGCAGTACTCAAAACTAAATTGAGTGAAAATTGTTTTCTGTAATAAAGAAAATAGCTATGTCTAATAAATGTTTAAAAAGTAGATGACACAATAACTTGTAAACTATCAGTATCTAAAATATCACACTTAATTACCTTACATGTTATTAAATCTAATGATAGAAAAGAAGCACTATGAAGAAGCACCAGTAGCTCCGAGAATAAATCTAGTTTAGAAACCATCTTCTCAAACTTTGAATAGCAATCAGTGTGGGGTCCAAGCAAAAATATGCTGGAGGCTGAAAAAAACTGATCACATGAAATAAAAAAAACAAAAACAATCACTAATGGAATTAGAAGTAGTATCACCTGTGCAACAAACCATATAGTGACCAGTTAGCCAGCCAGCACTTTAGTTCTCTGACGGTCTTGTACTACACTTGACAAGTAACATGGAGAGGAACAAAGTTACAGAAACCTGAGTCAAGAGATCTAATGTCCCAAAGTACACAGGTAAATTTGATTGGCATTTGAATACAAACAGCTGGTATTCTTTGTTGTCAAGATTTTAAGATGATTTTCAATACCTTGAACATAAGCTATAATTAGTCAGCCATGGAGTAAATCTCTCACAGCCAATTAAGTTGTTCCACTGAAAATAAGCATTTTTAAAAAGCACACTCATGATCAGAAATACATTTAATAAAAGCATAAAATGCTATCTTACCAATAAGTCCCTGGGGTCAGTTTTGGAAACAGTAAAACTGAGTATAGTAAAACTATATTGGTTGATTTAATGTACTGATTTTATATGTAATTCCCAAAACAACACAAAAGTATGATTAATTTAACACAGAATTAAGTCCATTTTACTTCATTTTTATTATAATTTTTGAGTCTTATATGAGGACATTTTTTTCCATTGTTTTTTTAGAGAAAGAGGAAGGAAGAGAAACATCAATTGGTTGCCTCCCATATGTGCCAAACATGGGGCTGAACCCGCAATCCAGGCATGTGCCCTACCAGGAATTAAACCCACAATCCTTCAGTTACAGTACAACATACTAACCAACTGAGCCACACTGCTCAGGGCAAAATTAAGTCCATTTTAAATAAGACTAAGCTAACCCTATAAGTATACTTACATTAAAGTAAATACTAAAGTATTTTCATACTAAAAATTATTAGACATTTCTGCTATAAATAGACCCCCAGAGCAAGTGAAAATAACACTTCACCCTAATAAACTCTCAAGTTTCTAAATAAACTTACATGGAATATAACCTACATTCTAAGTTGCCATATTAACTGCAGCTCTGTACAGCTAAATAGTCTAGTTTTCACATCTAGGAGACAGAATCAGCAAGAGAGTGGATGTTAGTTCCACTTGATAATATAAAAAATATTGAGAGGGAAAGTGGCTGGTTTTCTCTTGGAGGTAGATCAATGTTTGTCGTAGGTTTTTGTTGTTTTTATCTGATGAGTTTGAGATGCCTATGAGATATAAAAGCAAAGTGGGCATTTGGGATAGATGTAATCAAAAGTTAGGGAGACATGTCTGGTCTGGAGATAGATTTTGGGGTAGTTATATCTTAAATCTGCCCAACCCTCTCCCCATATTCATGGTCACAACTATAGTCCAGGTTAACATCATAACCACAATGGTAGTCTACATAAATGGTACCCACTAAGGTTGTGTTCTGCACAAACACACAGTGGCTGTGACAGTATCTTCCTAAACTAGTCTCCCTGCATCTACGTCTGATCCCCTTAATTTGTTCTCTAAAATGTAACTAGAGTAACCTTATAAAATGCAACTCTAACAATGTCCTTTTCTTGCTCAATACATCAAGGAGACTCTTAGATAAAAATCCAAAGTTCTTGACATGGTATAGGAGAGACCCTGCACAACTTAGCCCCTATGTAACCTCCTGGCCACTCTTTCCCTTGTTCTCCCCACTTTAGATTCTGAACAGGCCACATTTTCTCCTCCCCCAGGACCTTTACAAATGCTACTTCCTTTGCCTAACACACTTTTCATTGTAACTAGCCCTGGCTAACTAGCATTCACGTCTCAGCTTTACAATCTTAAGGGAAACCTCCTCCAACATTCCATACTAGAGGGTACCCCAATTATACTCTTCCATAATATCCTGTACTTATTAAAAAAAAACAAACTATATTTATTTTTTTTTAGAGAGGGGAAGGGAGGGACAAAGAGAGGGAAGGAAACATCAATGTGTGGTTGCATCCCACACGCCCCCTACCAGGGACCTGGACCACAACCCAGGCATTTGCCCTGACTGGGAATCGAACCGGCAACCTTTGGTTCGCAGGCCCTGCTCAATCCATTGAACCTTACCAGCCAGGGTGATATCCTATACTTTTTTATAACACTTTTCACGCCTAGAATGGTTTAATATACATCTTTTCCTGACTTACTAAAACCTCCATTAGACAGATTTGGTTATCTGTTTTGTTTACTGCTCAAATATTTGCTGTCTGACATCTCAGTTCTAGCTCTGCTACTATATAACTTTGACATTTATTAAATTAGATGGCTGGATTTTCATTCTACAATAATGTACATACTATTAAAAAATGAAATTCAAATACTACTAGTTTTCCTGCAGATATATACACGGTAAGACCTACATTTCCTACCTATATGTACATTTCCTACATGCCTGAATGTGTGTCTAAATTATGTACAAAGTTACTATAAACGTGAGAACTGGTACTTTTTTATATGTATTATTTTAAGTGTCTCACTAGTATTAACTCCTTTAGTCTTTATAACAACCCTACTAGGTAGTTGCTATTATTAGTGTCCAATTTCTATCTGGAAACAGATACAGAGAAATTAAATGATACGCCCAATACCACAAACCTTGAAGTGGCACAACTGGGACACAAGCTCAGGGAGTATAGCACGAGAGCTCACACTCTTCACTACTACACTAGCTGCTATCCTGCCTAGATTGCTTTATAAATATCAATACAAAAGAAAGAATAAAAAAAAGTACATACTGTCATCAATAAATGTGATTCAATATCTACATCCTCAAGCTAATGCTCTTCTTCTTGAAGTTAGTCCCAACTAGACTAATCCTGTTCAAATACTTCCTGTGCATTTCTCTATTTATATGCTTGCTCCTGCTATTCTAACATTGGATTTCTCTACCTAGCCTACCACTATTTAGCCAAAGTCCTAATATTCAAGGCCTAACTCAATGACAACTCCTCCAAGTAATTCTCACCCAAACATCTACGGATTTTTTTCTCTCCTACTATGTTCCAAATGCATTTATCTCTCCTCTTTTTTACTGTAGTTTTATGTCTCAATAGCTCAAAAGAAACAATAGGCATAAATCACCTTATGAACACTAAAGTTCTATACTTTATAAAATACTTAATCCAGACCAAATTTTTATAAAAAACAGAGAATAAAAAACAATGGATACAATACTCCTAAACAGATTGCTTCAAGCAAGTAGAATCTGGCTCTAACTTGCTGCCAACTAGATTAAAAATGCAAAGGAAAAATTACACCCAAATTAAACCATGCCATTAAGTTTTCTTTGACCAAACAAAGGAGATATTTTTACCAAACTATACATAAAAATAACTTGAGTAAAATATGATATTTATCTTAAAAATATTTACTGAGCATTTAATATTCAAGTACAAAATACTACACTTTCCATTCTGCTTTATGATCTTTTCACTTCCTAAATTTCAGTTCTTCACTTAAGAAGTATTACTGATACACCATTAATAAACTTCTATCATGACTGTAAAATCCACCCCACCCAACCTTACTGCTTGGGAAAAGTTACTTTCTACTCTGTGTTCCCACAGTACTCATAAATCTATGTCTAGAAGAGGATGTCTTACACTGCTTTTATTTACTCACATTCACCTGATTACTAACACGTAGTAAGCATTTGATATTTGTCAAATGAGTATTTTCACCTTGTACAAATTATTTAAATTTTTATTCTTCTAAACATAAAGAGAATTTCCTATTGAGCTTTCTAATTATTTTCTATCTCTGAATTATCTTTATATAAAGGAAAACCAACAAAGAGAATTCTCAAAAACTCTAACCAATCAATATTAAACTGTTAAACCCAATTCTTTCTCCATAATTTAAGAATAATCCTAGGTGGAAAAAAAAAAAAAAACAGTCCTAGGTGTACATAATGCAGGTCAGCTTTTAAATACTGGAAACAGCTAAGGCAATAAATGTCAAAGCAACTAACACTTGTGTATTTGCAACAGAAAGACAATCCTATGACCCTTCATTGTATTCTTCTCTACTCCTTTCTGGGGACAAATATCCATTTTTCAAAGACGTCAGCTTCCAGTTCTAAGTATGAATTTTCAACTTCCAGTCACAATGGCAGCATAGGTTAACACGGTTTGCCTCCTCGCACAACCACATCAAAGTTACAACTAAAATATAGAACCGTCACTCAGAACCATCAGAAATCGAGTTGAATGGAAGTCTAACAACTACAAAATTAAAGAAACCAGATCCATCCATACTGGTAGGAGGGGTGGAGATGGAGAGACATGCTGGTCCCACACCAAAGTGTGGTGGATAAAAATTCAGGAGAGATATCTCAGGAGTGAGGAGTCCTAGCCCCACACCAGGCTCCCGAGCCCAGGGTTCCAGTGCCACTAAGATAAGTCCCCATAACTACTGGCTGCAAAAACCAGCAAGACGTGAGTCGGTAGAAGAAAATCCTGGAGTCTCAAGTAGTTCCTCTTAAAGAACCCACACACAGATTTACTCAGATTCACTCTCTCTGATCTCCAGCATTGGGGTAACAGGTTGAAAGGTACCACTGGCATACAGGAAGGAACTGAAGTGTCTGGCATCAAGGCAAGAGCTGAGTAACAGTTTTCTCTCAGACACAGGGGTAGGCAGAGGACATTGTACCTTTCTGAACCCTCCTCCACAGAGCCACAGAGCCACAAAGCCAGCAGGCAGGTTCCATATCTGAGACTCCATCAACCTGGCTAACAGTGTTTGTACCCCCCTGGAGATCCCCAGAGATTCCATCCCATCCAACTTACAGGCACATCCAAACTGTTAACCATGACTCTTCCATATGAATGGCTGGTCTTCGCTCATGCTTCGCAATTTCCTAAATCCTATCAAACAAGCAACAGCTGGCCTCAGTGAGCCCCCATTCCCCATACCTTTTGCTAAGCAGCCCCAGGCCCAGTACGAGCAGCAGCCAGCTTAGATTTACAGTTTGGCTTCACCTGGGAATCTCTAAGCCCACCATAAGTAGCATCCATCTCAGACTGCTTTATAGCTCATGTAGGGTGGCTCTGGGCAAAACACAGGTGTGGGCTACCCTGGCCTGCACCAACTGGGAAATCCCAGACCTGCATACCAAATGGACAACTACAGACCATGTCAGAGCACCACCACCCTGCCCCTGCACAGTTGGTCCTCCACAGAGGGCAGAGGTTGGTGGTCAGTGGTAATAGCCAGTCCTTGAAGCTGACTGGCCTGGGTAAATCCCTCCCACTGACCTGACAAAAGCAATCAAGGTTCAACTGCAAGAGAACGGTATACTCAACCCACACAGTGGAAGCACCTCATATACCCAGCCTGGGTAATAGGGAAGGCAGTGCCACTGGACCCTACAGGACACCTAATACATTAGACCATGTACCAAGACATAGAGTCAAAGCAGCTCTACCTAATACATAGAAACAAACACAGGGAGGCTGCCAAAACAAGGAGACAAAGAAACAGGGCCCAAATGAAAGAACAGATCAAAACTCCAGAAAAAGAACTAAACAGAGTATCACAACCAGGATGAACTCTGGGCCCCATTCTGAGGACAAGGTGACTTTATTTTCCTGTTGTTAAGACATAGGAAGACTCAATTAAAAAGAAAAAAAAAAAAGAACTAAACAAAATAGAGACAAATCTATCAGATGCAGAGTTCAAAAGACTGGTTATCAGGACGCTCAAGGAACTTAGTGAGGACCTCAACAACATAAAAAGGATCCAGTCAGAAATGAAGGATACATTAATTAAAAAAAGAAAAATTTACAGAGAAACAACAGTGGAGTGGTTAAAGCCAAGACTCAAATCAATGACTTGGAACATAAGGAAGCAAAAAACCAATCATAAAAACAAGAAGAAAAAAGAACCCAAAAGAATGAGGATAGTGTAAATAGCCTGTGGGACAACTTCAAGAGGTCCAACATTCACATCATGGGGGTACCAGAAAGAGAAGAAAAAGAACAAGAAATTAGAAATCTATTTGAAAAAATAATGAAAGAAAACTTCTCTAATTTGGAAAAGGAAGTAGACATGCAAGTCCAGGAAGCACAGAGAGTTCCAAACAAGATGGACACAAAGAGGACCACACGAAAACACATCATAATTAAAATGCCAAAGGTTAAAGATAAAGAATCTTAAAAGCAGCAGAGAAAAGCAGTTAGTTACCTACAGGTGCATCTCATAAGACTGTCCACTGATTTCTCAAAAGAAACTTTGAAGACTGAAGGGACTGGCAAGAAATATTCAAAGTCATGAAAAGCAGGAACCTACAGCCAAGATTGCTCTACCCAGTAAAGATATCATTTAGAATCGAAGGGCAAGATACTACTTCCCAGACAAGAAAAAACTAAAGGAGTTCATTATCACCAAACCATTATTATATGAAATGTTAAAGGGACTTAGGTACGAAAAAGATCAAAACTATGAACAATAAAATGGCAAAAATACGTATCTGTCAACAACTGAATCTAACAAAACAAACTCAGCAAACAAGAACAGAAACAGAATCATGGATACGGAGATCATTTTGAGGGTTGCCATATGGAAGGGATGTACCGGGCAACAGATGAAGATGTGAGGGGATTAAGAAGTACAAACAGGTAGTTACAGAATAGCTATGGGGGTATAAAGTACAGTATAGGAAATGGAGTAGCCAAAGGTCTTACACACATGACCCTTGGACATGACCAATGGTGTGGGCGTGGCCTGAGGGAGTGGGGGGTGCTGGGTGGAGGAGGGTAACAGGGGAAAATTTGGAACAACTGCAATAGCGTAATCAATAAAAAATAATTTAAAAAAACCCAAACTATGAATTTTCATAGTCTGACAAACTTGAGTTCAAATACCCAGCACTACATTTAAATAATGTCTCATTATCTATTTCTTAATCTATAAGAATAAAACAGTTCCTTAGGGCTGTTATGAAAATTAAATTATATACTCATATGACTAGTATAATACCATGCCAGGACATAGTAGGCACTCAATAAAAAGCAGTAATTATCGCTATGATTATTAATAGATGTTGTTCAATCAGCATAGAGGAGGTAGCATTTAAACTAAATTTTTAAGGATGGAAGAGTTGAACAAAGGCATAGGGCAGGTAAAATGAACAGTAAAAACTTAATTTACAAGAAATTTCTTTCTTTTTTTCTGTAACTCCTCTTTTAAGATAAAGAAACAAACTACAAGGATATAAGTTTATCGATTTCCTCATTCTCTACCCCCAAAGTTATAAATATAGTTTAAAATTTTATATTAACTCTGTGTCAAAACTAATTTAAATATTAAATTTGCTCAGTGGTCTACATAATATAGTGTGAAAAGTGTAAATGTGTTAACACATTTTGGAAAGAATAAGAGTTCAAGGTAAGATTGTTTTGTAGTTAACCCAGTTAACTAGAAAAAATTAACTGAAACCGCCATTCAACAAGTCATTAGTCAGATTTTATTCTCTAATAAAATTGGTATTGTTGTATTAATAACATCCCAATAACATTCCCATTGTTAGAAGAGCATCACTCTTTTCTATTAAGTATAAATGACTTTCCTCCAAAAAAAGTTAGTTTCAAAATTTTGATTAATGTTCTTTATTTCCTACAACCTCATTTTCTTTTCCATAAAAAAATAAAGCCTCTCAAAGACGAATGCTCGGGATCTCTGTTCTTTTCCCAATACACCTTTGAAACCACTTCTCAGGAAAAAAAAAGAAGCTTTCAAGTAGCAAAAGTACTAAATACCTATGAAAATAGTGTCAAGAACCAAGACTTTTCTTATACAACCTGCAAATTTTATTAGATATGAAGACAATTAATGGTAATTAAACTGTCCCAATAATTTAACAATAATACATTGGCTTAGGGAGAATCAAAGTAATTTTCCATTCTCTGTTTCAGTAGAAAAAAGGTGGTTATTTTTATGGTACATAATATTTAACCTTTGTGATAACAGCGTATCTTCTGAGTGACTACTTAGTTACAGAGCTTTATTTACACTTTCAGGACTCACGGTAATACTATATTTTTAACTGTCAGTGAAATTAAGGCCTGTATTGGTAAGGGGATAACTTCTATTTCATATTTATATCAGGCAGGCTCCAGAAGAGTAGAAGTGAATGAAGTCTCTTGGTCACCACTATATTCTTAGCACTTAAATACAACAGATGCTCAATAAATAGCTGTCCAAGTTTAAATGTTTATTTATGGAAAAGAAAATTAGGTTGAGGGAAATAAAAAAATATGTGAATTGAAATTAGGGTAAGGCCTAGGGCACGGGCAGTGCTTAGTGACTTGCTTCCAGAACAGAATATGGAATGGGTGGCAGTGGCGGTGAAACCTGGCAAACAAAGACCTCAAACAGGTGATCAAGGTTAATACAATCAATGTTATCATATTGTTAGTATGTATGTACCCTTGATATAATGTGATAAGAATGTCACTTCATCTCTGTTGTCTTTTAAAAAACAAGACATGCTTATTGATTTTAGAGAGGGGAAGGGAAGCAGAGAGGGAGAGAAACATGATGTGAGAGAGGAACATCGACTGGTTGCCTCTTCTACACACCCCGACCGGAAACTGACCTGGCAACCCAGGTATGTGCCCAAACTGGGAATCAAACCTGCCACCTTTTGGTCTAAGGGAAATGCTCCAGTGAACTGAGCCACACCCGCCAGGGCTCACCTCTGTCATCTTGCTCCCTAAAACCCGTGACCCCAGCCTAATCATGAAGAAAACATCAAACAAACCTCAAATGAGAGACATTCTATAAAATTTCAACTAGTCCTCCTCAAAACTATCATAGTTATCAAAAATAAGAAAAGTATGAGGAACTGGAATTCTGGAACAGAAAAACAACACTAGGGGAAAACTAGTGAAATCTGAATGAAGTGTATAGTTTAGTTAATAGTAATGTAGCAATTTTGTTTCCTTAGTTGTGACTAATGTACCATGGTATAATGTAAAAAGTTAACAGGAAAAATAGGATGAGGTATATACACTGTGTACTTTTGGTAAATGTAAACTATTCTAAAAGAAAAAGATTATTTAAATTTAAAAAAAGTTAGGGTAAGAGAAGTAAGGAATACTTGAATCAAAATCCCTTGGAAGCAAATGATAATAAACACTCTTTTGGTCCCTTTATATTTGGTAGTAAGACAAAATAACATTCTAATACAGTGGAAATAAAGTTGTTAATAAAACAACATTATAGGTATTATACAAGTCTACAGTATTAATTATGAAGTTACATATGAACAAAGCAAATACCCCTTGAATTCTACTTTTCTATCATTCTTAGTCCTCAACATTTCAATTAACTAACTCTATGACAAAAATTCATAACATTAGCTTCAGCTCTACATTGACTGAATTATCCTACATCTTTAACTTCTAGTCACTGAAGTTCAAACTCACCTTGATAGCTCCCCATTCACTTTACACTCAGCTAAACTCACCATCTTCTTTGTGATGTTCCCCTTCTACATCTCCTTCTGAAAGTTACTAAATTTTTTCATCAATAGATTGCTCTTTCCCATCCCTCTTTATTCCCACCATTAATAATTAGTTCTGCACATGGCTATGAAATGAACCTTCCTCAAACAAGGATATTATCATTCCCAGGCTCAAATGCCATTATTTCTGGGGGACTAAACCATATTTAAATTCAGACATGATATCTTCAAGGCCATCCATAATTGGTTATTCTTTTGTACCCATCACTTGTAAAGAAAGACCTATCATTTTTCTACCTCATACCACAAGCCCTGCCTTTCCTTTATTCAGAAAATAATCAAATATTCACTAAGAAGATAAGACTCTTCTGGTGGTTGGCTTTATAATCTTTTTGGGATGATAAAATCTAAAAAGATAACGAAAACAAAGGACATGGGTTGGTTTTTCAGGATTCTTAGGGTATAATCCCAGTAGTGGAATTGCTGGGTCGAAAGGCAGTTCCATTATCATTTTTCTGAGGAAGTTCCATACTGTTTTCCACAGTGGCTGCACCAGTCTGCATTCCCACCAACAGTGCAGTAGGGTTCCCTTTTCTCCACATCCCCTCCAACAGTTATCTGTTGCTTTGTTGATGATGGCCATTCTGACTGGTGTGAGGTGGTATCTCATTGTGGTTTTAATTTGCATCTCTCTGATGGCTAATGA
>PVJI01018807.1:0-32459 GCA_004026765.1 Micronycteris hirsuta
TGAGATGGGGAGAGAAGTTTTGGGTCGCTGTTAAGGCAATAGGTGCTCCTTTGTCTCAGCCACTGAAAATGTCCTTTATATTGTGAGCCAAAATTCCAGACTTCCTGCTTCTGCACTGACGTCCTGCAAGGCATCATAACGCGGCCACAGCCAGCTTGTCTTCGTTTCTTTGAACTGACCAACTAAGGCCTGTGCAGAGGTTCTGGGTTTGGAGAGGCCGATGGAGTCCTTCTCTGAGGGTGGCAAGTTCCAGGCAAGGGAGACTCCTGGGAACATTCTCTCCGTCTCAGCCTTGAAAGGGTCACGGGCAGGGTACGGCTCCCAGTGGCTCAGCGCCACCTCCCTGATGGCGTCCAGCCCTGCAACCCGAGCTGCCCTCGCTCCCAGAAACCTCCCTGCAGATGGCTTTTCCTTTAGAGCAGGTTTCTTATTTTGCCTAATAGGTTGCAATCTTCACCGGGTGGCCAGGTGGCATCTGTTGGAATGCTGGTGTGCAATGCCAAGCAAAACAGATGCAGGAAGATTTGGCTGAAGTTGGGTGGAAGGAGGCCAGGGAGGGTGGGCAGCCAGAGGGTGGGTCCTGTCAGAGGCCTGGGTGGGATTGAACAGTAATTGTAGAACAGAGGCCGGAGGGCTGAGGGTTAATGTCATTGCTTTACCACTCTCAGAAAGTCATCCCAGGCTCATGAAAGATTTCCACGCCCATTGAATGCCTTTCTCATTTCCCATCCAGCATGCAGAAGGGTGTTTAAATGGTTCTGTACAGCAAAAAGAATTTAGTAGAAGTAACCTTCTGCCCAGGCAAGCCACACTGGTCATCAGATTTTTTTTTTTTTTTTTTTTTTTACTTTTAAAGTATTGCTATTTCTACCTCTTACTAGGTTGACTTTTAATGGAATAAAATCTGCCAAGGATAGCCCAGACTGAAAAAATGAATTTCACTGCTTCTGATTTTCCAGCTCACTAAAGGAGCCCGAGGCCAGGAAGGGATTGATTGACTGACTGTGGGGGTGGGGGAGCATGGTGCCCAGGCGGTACCCAGAGGATCCTACTGTGGCAACCAGTTTAAGACATTAATACTGATGACAACCTACATCTCAATTTGGTCAATAACCCTTGCTGTCAATACTGATTTAGTGTTTTTATTCTTTATGTTCTTCCCTCATCACCCCAAAATACACATTTTGTTTATGCTGTGGCTTTTGCTGGAGGTGGGGGTGCCTTTTGTGGCTTAGTGGTCCACAGAAATAGATTTCCATGCAAGTGAGTCTGCACAATACCAATGCTTTCAGAGCTACGGAGTTGTTCCAATTGAATATTTGCAGTGTGTATGGAAAAAAGCTTGTCTCCCAAAATAGCTTAGAAATGAAAGGAATAATTTTCTGCTCAGTTTCCAGCTGCAGGGAGTACCTGAAAGTGGGGTTCCTATTCTTGATGGGCAAGACCGGTCTGTCCTCTTATGTCTTATGCACAAATAACATCTTCCTCCAGCTAAGTAAAGTATCTTCCTTCTGTAAACATTGCCTGAGTGCGTTTTTGTGGCTTTTGAAAACTCTGCTGCTTGAAAGTGTTGACCACTTGTCAAATTTTCATGCCTTTCAAAGACCTGGTAATAGGTGGTTCCTTCCTGAGAGTATTAAAAACAAAATAGTAAGAATGCAAAGGACCAAAAAGGTTACTTGAGCCAGCATCTCATTTTTTAAGCAGGAAGGTGCAGTGGCTTGTTCAAGAGCACACAGGAAGAGGTAGCAGAGCTCGGCTAGCAAGTGGCCGGACGCCCAAACCCCTGTCTGCGCCAGCCCAGCACCGGGGAGTAGGAAGCTGCAGGCGGCACTCCTCCTTTCATTGTGGACGCTGTAACTGCGGCTTACAGATGTGTGGGGGTTTCCCCTCTGAATGGAAGGCAAGACCCTCCACTAAGCAAAAGGATGACAGTTCCCTTCATTGCAGTGGCCCGGAACCAACCCCGCAGTACCTGATCTGCATGGTATGCCCGGAATCAACCCCGCAGTACCTGATCTGCATGGTATGCCTGGGATAGCTAATTCCTGGCCACAGGGAGCCTTGCACGTGAACTGCCCGAAGGTAGTCCACACTCCTCTGTTGCTCTCTTTCCTGCCTTCTCAGAAGCATATCTCAAACATTGTTTTTTGACTCAGTGTTATGTTACCTTCTTAGCCATGACTTGTGTAGTCTGGTCATTCTTTATGTAAGTAAATATTTATTAGTGATGCGATCTAGGACGGATACGGCATATAATACACTTTCCTGCATCATCATGGTTCTCAGGACACCCGTGACCTTTGAGACGTTTGCTGCATATGTTTGATTTCTCGTTCCTCTTGCTAATCTAGTGACTGCTTCTCGTGGCTCTCCATGGAGGAACCGACCATCCTCTTGTACTTTGCTGCTTCTGATCTGCTAAGGACTTGGAAGGTGTTTGGGTAGACTTTTAGGATTGTGCATAAAGTGAGAATACATAGGCTGAGAGCGAAGATTTGGGTGGATCTTTCTGGATAAAGTGCGTATGATCTTTTGTCTTTCTCCCCCATGTCCCTTTGCTTCTTATACTTTTCTTTGTCCTCTTGAAGCATGTCTGGGATCAGATAGATTATCGTACAATTTAAGAATTCAGTGGGATAATATACACCGGCTGTTTAGCATAGCTCCTGGCACGTATTAGTGATTAATAAATGTTAGCTCTTTTATTATTGTTCCTGCTGAAGGGAAAGGTGTAAATTCTTCTCAGATGTCTAGGGGTGGGGTACGCAGCCAACCTGCCAGCTGAGTTTGTATCGGCAGACACATTTTTAGCTTCTCTTAGTTTGTTATTGCTTTCTGAGTTTTGTCCTTATCCTTTTAGGGTTAATGAATTTTCTTCTGTACCACATGGAAGAACCATGGGGGGAAAACCAATAAATAGTATTCTTAAAAAAGATTTTATGATTCACTAGACTACCAGGTGTCAGCAACTTTTATTTTTAGGACTTTAAAGGCTTTGGTGGTTTATCGTGTTTTATAAAGGCCAAACCAAGATCACTTTTTGAATTATCTTTTCTTTCTCTCTCTGAATGTATTTCTGAAGTTCTTTCTGTTTTTAATTAAACCCAAACAGAGTTTCATAATTTAAATGTTACCCTTTAGATCTCTGTAAATTATGTAAACCAAATTATAAACAGAGATGTATGGTTGATTATACAATAGATAAGTTAATCAACAGTGATATAATTACACATGTGAATTCTGTATTTTGCTTGTTGAGTAGGATATAAAAACAGGAATTGAGTGAATAGTTTCTCTCATTAATGACCCTGTTTGCTTGATAATAATTATATTAAAATGACTATTTTTCTTTGTGTTTATTTCCTCCACTTCACACTTAATGTGCTGCTCTCTAATCTAATCTCTGAATTTCAATCTTCTATTAATAAAGTATGTGTAAAGAATTAGTTGCTAATTTCGGATGTGCTTGAAATGTGACTGTCAGCAAATTATAACTTCAAACCTGGACCGCAGTCTGTTGTACGCTGGGCAGCATCTCTGGTGTGGGAGATAAATTCCAAACTCATGAAAAATATAAGAACTTCATTACTTCTGACTTTTTTCATACATTAGACTTTCCTTATACACTTTGAAGATACTTAAAATGTCCTGGAAGATCATGGGTAGTTTTTCTTTCCAGACTTTTTTTTTTTTAACTTGCCTGAAGATTCTTGCAATATTAAATTTATTAGCGATTGGACACTTGAAAACAAATTTTTACTGATTACATAGTAAATACAAAGAAATATTAATTCCTAAACCCCAGTCAGTAGGTATTAGCTGTGAAATAAGCCTCAGGTCAATGGTGAAATGGGCAGGAAATTAGTATTTAATTCAGCCTCTCCCCCATTTAATGAAAAGAAAAAATTAAATCCAGAGAGGTTCTGTGATTTACCTGCTGTCACCACGCATGAAGTCAGCATGGACAAGTGACCCTTCTGAATTTCTTTTGCATTCCAGTTCTGTTCTAGAGGTGCAAGTATTAGATAAGAGACATACATGGCCATGCCCTTGGAAGGCTGTGTCCCCGCTACTGTAGTTAACATCAGTAGTGAAAAGAGACTAATATTTTGAGATACTAATGCATATGTGTTTTTGTAAGTATGCTGAAGGAAGTAAACGGGAAGCTGAGACAGAAAATAACAGGGAGGCCTGCCTGAAGAAGGATGATCGGGACACACCCCTCTCCAGAGCTGACTGTGAGCGAAGGCCTCGTGTGTGAGAGGGAACCGTGTGAGCCATGTGGGTGGAAGGGCAGTCCAGGCAGAGGGCGCTGTGCACACGGAGGTGTGAGAAGGCCTGGGTGTGTTGGAGGAACTGAAACTGTGAGGCCAGGGCGTGGTGAGTAAAGGGATTAGTGTCCAGGATGACGTGACAGATGTGCAGGGGCTCCTGGGTTATTCACACCACAGAGCGCATCCACCTGATTGTAACTAACATGGAGGCACCTAGGTGGGTAGAAATCTTGAATTAACTCAGTGTCTTTGGAGCCTGGGGAAATGAAGGTAGGTATCTTAAAAAGTATAAATTGTCTGAATTTCTAAGAGGAAAAATAAAAATTAGTGTCCAGTATCACCTTTCAGATTTTAGAAGCGGCCCATCCTCTCAGAAATGGTAGGAAGGCACTTTCTGTTTTCTTTTCGCAGTTCCGTGCCATGCATTTTGCCTCCAGTGGATGTGACAGAGATGGCGCAGGCAGGAGTGTGCGTGCGGCATGAATGTTTCTGGATGTGTCTTTAGACTCTGCCTTCAAAACATTTGGCAAAGAAGTTTAAGCTGTTTTTGTGTGGTTCTTGTTCATTTTCTGGGCACGACTAATTGTGTCCGGGCCACTCACACGGCGTGGTGGTGGACGACTGGGTGTCGAGGATGAGGTTTCGTGAGTGCATACTGAGTTGGGCAAACGTACTCTTATCCTTTAGGTGAGCTGTAACTTGCAAGGTGCCTTCAGCTTCAGACCCAAATGGTGCGCTCTGGCCTGCGGTGCAGTGTGCCGGTCTGGCCCTGTGACTAGAGTTTATATCAGCGTAGGCTTCGTAGGGCGAGCAGGAGAAGGCGGTGGCAGGGGAAAGGTGGCAGACGTCGTCATCCCTCCCCATCACGGGGTAGCACATAGTGCCCCTCCCCTTGCATTGGGGCTGGCCTGTGAACACCTCGGCAGTGATGCTGAGCCCGTTCCGCACTTAGCCTTTAAGGACCCTAGCCTCCACTTCCTGCCACGTCAAGAAGCTCAAGCTAGCCACACAGAGAGAAGTTCCAGCGGCCTGGCCAGGCCCTCCAAAGTGCCAGACAGGTACGTGAACCCTTGGCCGTTTCAGCCCCAGTCAGCACTTCAGACCACAGGCTGCCCAGCCAACGTGCAGTTCCCTCCTGCACGTTGTAAACGGCTGCTGTTGTTTTAAGACCTGAAGTTTCAAAGTGGTTGGTTAGCGACAGATAACCAGAAGAGACAGATTCGATTCCTGGGGAACGTGAACTTTGCTTGTTGTACCGAGCCGCCTCCTACAGGGAAGCCCGGCGGAGCGCGGGGCGGCGGCGTGCTGGGACAGCTGCCGTCCCGGAAGCCAGAGTTGGCCAGCGGCCGGACAGGGACGGGCCGACCAAATAGCAGCGCAGGGGGCTACTTGGCTGAGACAGCTGAGAAACACCTGCAGTGGCCCAAAGGAGCAGAAAGAGTGGGTGTTTCAACTTTAAGGAAAAAGACGGTCGTTTATGGAATTTTGTCATGCTCTTAGAGGTTGCAAAGAGAGCAGCATTCTTGGGCCAGGCCTCCACCAAAATCCAGTTCTTTGTTAAAATCTGGTTTCATAGGTGAGTCGTGAAGGACTCCTTCCAAATAATAAAGAATGCTTTAATATAAAATGATAGTCTTAGGCTTCTTCTCTCTCAAGGGCTAGTGAATTTCAGTTCCACTAACATTTCATTTATTGTAGGCCTTTGTAGCCACGGCACTGATACAGTGTTGTTTTTTTTTTTATGTAGCAGGTGGTCAATAAGTGGGATCAATTTAGTTTGCATAATAATTTGATTCGTGTTACATATGATCTAAGTAAGATTGCTCCAAAGCAAAACCTATCACTGTGTTTAAAATCACAACAAATAGCATCAGGCACAAATCATACTTACATATTCTTATGGAGTTTCTCTATCACATGATTAACCACCTACACACAAAGCTCAGAACAAAAACAATTTGGTTTGACAGGCAAAGAATTTCCTGTTTCTTGAGTAACTGGCAGAGATACACAGCTCAAGCGATACTCCTGAGCCCAAAGGTGTGTGGAGTCCTCAGCAGTTAGGGGGCCCCTGTCTCCTTTTGGAGGGAACCGCAGTCTGGCAGCTGTGCCCCAACCCTCCTCTTGCCATTGTCTCGAGGACTTACCTCCCTGTCCTGGGGCTGCTGATGGCACCGGCCTTCCTGTGGCTGCCGCCCCACGACCTCGGGGCCGCACCCTCACCGGCGGCCTGACCCCAGGAGGAGGATGCAGTGGAGGAGGGCAGGGAAGGCTGAAAAGCAGCGACTCAGCCCTGGCCGCACAGGAGAATGCGCCGTGGGCGGCCGCTGTCTCCTGGGACAGAGTCACGGACAGTGTTGTCTTCGGTGCTGCATGGACGGGCGCCAGCGGGGACAACTGGTCGCTCTAAGTCTTTGGCCTCTGTTGACACTTTTTAATGCTAATGTTTTGTTAAAGATTCTTTTCCAAGTCAATAGCAAGAAAAAATTAAGGCCAGCTTTGTGTTTAGGTTGCATTTACACTTTTTAAACTAGCCTGCTGGAACGTAGTAGACAAAATGCTCAGTTTCAGGTTCTTTTCCTGCCTCTGACAGGTTCTGTGACCCTTGGTCATTTAACTCCTCTGGGTCCATTTCCTTATTTGTCATGTGTCAGTACTTCTGTAAGGAATAAATGAAATAGCTTCATGTGAATCCTAATGTGTTTCACAAATGTGGTTATTTATTAATAATAATAAAATGCTTACCAGAAAAAGTTAATACATAGTCCTCTTTCTCCCCTAAGACAATTTGAGAAGGATTTTAGGCTTAAGCAATTAAGAGAGCCACATGGCGCCATGAACAAAGTCTCTGATCTGAACTGTGCGTACGGCTGAGCCTGCGCATATAATTATTGGAATGTGTTCGGTGTCCATGGTTACGATCTTGGAAACAGTGGTGCCAAGGCTTCTGGTCAAGTAGACCGTGTCCTGTTGCTGATCAAACATTTCTGTGTACAGAGACTTTGTTTTTTCCCTGGAGAGTATTTATTTCACCGTGCCAGGCTCCAGGCTGGCGGTGCCCGACTTGCAGCCAGGTCAGGATGGCGCTTTACGGCAGGTCTCAGTAAGAACGCTGGAGAGGAGAAGGAGAGGGACGGGGCTGTAGGGCGGAGGCGTGCGTGCTAGCCTGGGCTTCTCTGCGCCTCTGTTGCCCTCGTGGCCCCACCCTGAATATTGTTATTACAGGGAGCCCTCCTGGAAAGGGCGGGGAGGTGGTGGGCAGAGAAGCATTAAGAACAGGAAAGAAAAAAAATGCTTTGGTGAAAATATAAGCAGCAAATGAGACCGAGGATGTTAGTTCTCTAGTAATCCCTGAGGCATTGGAGAAAGGCAAGTTGTAGCCTGAACACGCGGAGCTCAGTTCCTCAGAGGCGGGGAGGTGGCGGCTCCATGGTATATTCCAGGAAGAGTCAGACTTGTCAGGTTGGTTAGGGGGAGCCTGGTAGCCGTGAAAACAAACGTGGTTGTCCAGGCATCTCATGATGTGGTAGACCTTGACCTGTGATTGTGAAAGCCCTTCTCCAATAGGTTGTCGCTAGATACGAGCTGCCGGCCTGGTCACTGGTGTCATTTGCACTTTGGGCTTGTTTCTCAGTGGGTGTAAAGGGCGTCATTAAAACCTGGGGTTTTCAAACTTTGTTCCAAAGCTGCTTCTAAGGCTCTGTAACCATTCACCTGAATTTTGTTTTTATTATTTTTAACCTTTATCAGCCATGAAGATAGGTATCATGAATTTAAACATATAAAATGTATAATGATAAAATATAAGTATTTTTAATATTTGGAGATTCTATAAATGCTATTTGGAATACATTGGCAGAGTCTGTTAGCTTATTTTTAACTACTTCTAGGTTACTGTAATATCTTAGCTTGTTGGATTGGCTCAGTAGGTTATGGTCAAAACCTTCAGTTTCAGTAAGCACTCCACATGACCCCAGTGCAGTGCACCCCATGGTCCACTTTAAGAAACCATTCTCTGAGATGTTGAATGATGCTTCCTAAAAACTGACAACCCAGGAAATAATTTCTCCCTAGCATGGTTATTTTCAGCTGCAAGTCATTGTTTGAGAAGCATCAAAGATGCCTTCTTTTTTAGTGACAAAAAGAACGTTGAAGTGTGTTCATTATCCTGTCTAGCTCTTTAATAGCATTGAACCTCAGATGGGCCTGAGAAATTCAGAGAGGCTTTCTGTCCACTGGGCCCCTGTGTGTTTCATAACTAACGGTGTCTGATGCAGTTTGTTCTCGAGTTCAGGGTGTGACCCCTCAGGACGGCCAAAGCCATTTGAAGATCATCAGCTTTGGATGCACTTTACACTCTTTTCCACATTCATCTGGTGGCCAAGCCCTTCCCATTCTGCCTCTTGCCCAGGCCCCTCCTCCCTTGTCCCCCGACCAATGCCATGGCCAGCTTCTCACCCAGGGCATAGGGTCCTCCCTGGTTAGCCTCCGCACCACGTCCAGACCGACTCCTGCAGTCCATTGTCCACACTGGACACAGGGGTGTGATCTTCGGAGCTGCAGGTCTTATCAATGCATATTCTGCTGCAACCCCACAGTGGTGGTCCGTTCCCATGACGATAAATCTTCTTGCACGTGAGGCCTGCTGGGTCCCTGGGCTCCACCTCACAGACACCCCCGGGGGCAGTGAACTTCTCCTCACCTTTATTCCCCACAGCCCCTCTGTTTAGGGTGCCCCCCTTTTCGGTCCCTTGCAAACAGGTCTCTGTTTCCTCCCTCACTCCTGCCTCCACCACTGCACCTCTGTGTTTGCAGGTCTGTCTTCTTGCAAACCGGCTGAAAAATTGTAAGTGAAGACACTATCAGTGAAAAACTGCTCACGCAGTGATTATTGGACTTCTCTTACTTTAAAATTTTTATGAGTTAAGGTGAAGGGAGTCCAAGGCGGCAGGCCCCTGCCCTCGGAAAGCTTACGGTCCAGGGAGAGAGGCAGGTCCGCCAGGAGGAAGATGCATGAATGAACCCTGGATCCTCCCAAGGGAGGAAGCCAGAAGGCTGAAAGGAACGAGGTGCAAATGGCGCCCTGAAGAACTCTGGGGATTTCAACACACAGAGGGAGCATTTCTAGCAAGAATGCTCGGAGATGAGAAAATCTGCCCCCCACCAGGGCGAATAGGCCTGTGTCGGAAATTAATTAGGTGCCTGGTGGAGGAGAGAGGACGTGGGACTGGAGGAAGAGGTTGAAGCAGCTATGGAGGTGGTGGCTCCCTCGGATGTCAGTAGCAATTTTGGGTTAGTGCAAGGGCCGGGGGGACCTCTGTGCCACTGGAGGACTGGGATTTTGCATTGTTGACTGTTTGATTGGACAAGAATTTGGTTTGTGCTCTAAAATTGGGAGTCGGCAGCCTTTTCCTGTACAGGACAAGGCAGTGAACTTGTGAGGCCTCAGGAGTCTGTTTAGAACAGGCTGCATTATTCACTGTTCGTCGTGAAATGCACAGGTTTTGAGTGGAGGGAAAGCCTCTGCATTTCTTGGTCTCTGCTGTAAGCCAGGCTAAGTGTTCTTGGCAGGTTCCGCCCCCTCCACCCCTGAGCGCGCTCTGTGAACAGGACTCCCATTCCGATTTAGAATCTGCAGTGTCCTGGGGGGCCTGTGGGCGTGTTTCAAAGTAGTGTGCCTCTGTGTGTACATGGACCGTCCGCCCGTTCTCATGGGTACTGGGGAGAGGACCAGTGGGCTGGCCGGGCTGGGAAAGCTTTCTCAGTAAGGGCCGCGGGGAGGGTGCCCTGGAGAGAACAGAGGAGGGGCTCCAGGGTTAGCAGTTTGATTTGAATAAACAAAGAAAGCCTGGTGGGCGCTGCAGAGGCAGGATAGGTGAGGGCACCGGCTGGGGCAAGGGTTTAGGGGGCGGAAAGAAGCGTAGGTCTGTGGCGGTTGGTAAGTTGAACAGATGTATCGTTTGGGAGACGCTGACTCACTGGCGCCTTTCCAGAGTGCGGCTGGCGTGTGTCTGGGGAGGCACAGGCAGAGCTGGGGGCAGAGGGAAGTAGAGGTCAGGGCCGGATCTGGGAACGCGTCTCTTACGTGACTTTACGTACACTATTCTTCTTGTATTCAACCACAGTGAGTACACGGTCATTTTAGGAAGGTTCCAAAGTAAGGAAACCAGAGCTGGCGCAGTCTCACTGCCCAGAAATAATCACCGTGTAATTCTACCTGTTTGAAGTGGTTAAAAGACACACAATGGGATTTGGTAAAAGAGTAATTAGAAAGTGACTTATTTCATAATAGACTGCTGTTTCCTCTGCTGTGACACCTCCCACACTCTGCTATCATTTTAGTTCAGCTTTGTTTTTTCAGTCTGGAAGGAGTAGCCCGAAGGAAACGATGAGACTCCCGGAGGCCTGCGTTCGGCAGCGTCTCCGGGTCTGCAGGGCAGGACGTTGGCACCTGTCAGAGGGGCTTTTTCTCTTGTCCTAAGACTCTGCCCGCTCACCAGCTCACGCTTCATCCTGCTTTTCTCTCAGCTCCTGCCTCAAGGGTCCCTTCTTCATACTATACGGTCTCTTCTTCTAGGTAATTGTTCCTCTCCCTAGCTCTCCATGCCTGCGAACAGTGTTCAAGTAAGCAATGTTTCATAAACAAGGTGATAGGAATTTCCCCTAACCTTTGGAAGATTGTTTTGGAGAGAAAAAAAAATGTCTTTCCCCCCCTTAGTATGCTACAACCTACCTATTAGAGCAATTTTAAAATTAAGAAGATTCAGAAATCCACTGCCTTATATATGGCCTAGTGATTTTATTTCTGGGAATATAGCGAAAGAAACCCAAAACACTTATTCGAAAGAATGTATGCACCCCTTCGTTCACTGCAGTGTTTGACAGCAGGGAAGATTTGGAAGCAGTCCAAGTGCCCATCAGGAGATGAGTGGATAAAAAAGCCATGGTCCGTATATGCAGTGGAATACTACTTAGCAGGAAACAAGAAGGAAATCTCACCTTTGGCAACAGCGTGGGTGGGCCTGGAAAGTATCATTCTAAGTGAAATAAGCCAGTCAGGGAAAGGCAAATGCCATATGATTTCACTTATCTATGGAATCTAATGAAAAAAATAAACTAACAAACAAAATGGAAGCAGACTCAGAGAACAGATGATGGCTGTCAGAGGTGAGAGGGTTGGGGGGCTAGGTGAAAAAGGTGAAAAGATTAAGCAAACCCTCCCCCCCAAACCTCAACTCAGACCCAGACAACAGAATGGTGATGACCAGAGGGGAGGGCTTGGGGAGGTAGGAGAAGGTAGAGGGAGACATGACTTTGGGTGGTGAGCACACAGTACAACATACAGATGATGTGTTACTAGAATTGTACACCTCAAACCTGTATGATTTTCTTAGCCAGTGTCACCCCAATAAATTCAATAACATTTTTAAAAAAGAAACATAATGTTGAACCAAAAGGTAAAGTTGGTAGAAGTCTCTCTTCACAATTCTAGCAACGTATCCAAGTGAGCAGTACGTGGTTTCTGCTTGCTTATTTTTCCCTCTGTTCTTCGCATCTCTGAGAACAAGGAATGTTATCTAATCTGGTGAAAATGCAGGCCCTTGGCTGGGAAATCCAGTTCTGCCACCTCACGGAGGGGCAGGACCTCTTTCTAAAAAGGAGGATTGAGCTACTTCTCCTGATCTTTTGCCTCCCATTTATTCATCTATCTGATTTTCAAATGCCACTGAAATGGAAACTCACAGGAAATTTAAGCGAATGTTAGTAATTAATTGCAAATGAAAGGCTTGCAAAATATTATATGCAATGACTGAAATTAAATAAAAGCTAAGTGAGTACATTTTGGATCAGCCCAGCTGATTTAAATAAAAAATGCACACCCACTAAATGGTTGAATTAATGAACGAGTGAACTTTGCTTTGCGCCTTATCTCACTGAGCTGACATGAGTGTGGCTTATCTGTTTTGCTCCCTTGCGGGCTCTGATGCTTTCACTGGGCAGGGCAAAGTGGCTCAGACTGGAATAACATTCTGTGGTTAGGCCCTTTACTTGATGAGAGCTCACGAAATACTCCCTTCCCTGAATACCTATTAAAAAAGAGAGGCCCAAGGGGATCAGGAGAGGAAGAATTCAAAGTAGAGAATTCCTACCTGCATCACGTGAAGGGGTGCTGCAGGAACAAACGAAATCTCAAGGAATTATGCCACAAAGATTTATTTTCTTGCTCACAAAACGTGTCCAGCTTTGTTAGCCAGGGAGCCGTGCCTTTTGTGGTCACGGAGAGTCCCCAGGATGATGACGCTGGGCCCACCACTTCCACATTCCCTGCCATGGGGGAAAGGAATGTGGCATAGCACATCACTCTTGGAGGCTTCTGCCTAAAAACATCCCTGTCATGTGCATTTCATTGGCCAAAACAGGTCCTGCGCCCATGCCTAATTGTGGATTGGAGAAATGCAGGTCTCTGCTTGCCCAGAAGGAGAAATGGGCTATTTGAGAAAAGGCTTATTGGCCACGACACTAGCCCTTTAATCTCCCTTAATGGTCGAGAGGCTTTGGGGCAACGAGCAGTCCTACCTCTTACAAAAGTCCTTGCAACCTGGTACCCAGCCAGCTACACCCCATACACCTGCCTCATGAGAAATCCCTTTTGGGAAATCCCTTCACCGGGCCACTTCACTAGTATTGATGGCTTTGGGTTGAATTGTATCCCCCCCAAAAAGGTACGTCAAAGTCCACCCCAGGAACATAAAACTGTGACCTTACTTGGATATAGGGTCTTTCCAGACATTGTCGGGTTAGGATGAGGTTACTTGGGTGGATCGATTCATATGCCCGGTGTCTTTATTAAAAAGGGGAAACTTGAACACACACACACCCCGCCCAGGGAAAGCACCTTGTGAAGATGAAGGCAGAGGTCAGGGTGATGCAGCAGACGCTCAGGAACACAGAGGTGGCGGCTCGAACAGATTCTCCCTCACAGCCCTCAGAAAGGACCAACCCTGCAGCACCGTGGTCTTGGATGTCTGGCCTGCAGGACTGTGAGACAATACACTTCTGTTGTTTAAGGTGCTTTGTTATGGCAACCTTAGCAAACGAATTCACAGATCATTGTACTTTTTATTATTTTTCCTGAGCCTGGCAAGTAGACCTAGTGGGGAAATCAAAACAGGGGCCACCTTGTGAAAGTTTGTACGAATGTTAGCCAAGATGGTGGCTAATGCTGCTTGCGGAGAAATTGCTTGTGTGGTCTTCTTCATCCCTCCCGCCCTCCACCCCTGAAGTAGCTTTTAGCAAATGTTTCTCATGCTGTAGCCTTGGAAGTGAAGAGTAAAATACATTAGCAGAAAGTCAGTATTAGCAAGAAGAGGAATTTAGGGGACAACTGTAGGAATATGAATAATCTATCTTTATTATACTATTGTAGGTGGTTATCAAGATAGAAAAAATTTTCCGTGGGATAAAAAGCTTTGGGGACAGGAGTGGCTTTTGTCGGCGATGGGGGAGGGACAGTGTCTGTGGGCAGAAGTGCTGGTGGTGTCCGTGGTGATTAGCTCCATTGTCGTCGTGGCAACATCTGGTCTTCTGGGCAGACCAATCTTGCATCATCTTGTCATTATCTGTAAAGATGGTTTGTCAAATATGTAATTTTACTGCTCTGGAAAGCTTTTATATCATTGATTCTCACTAGGTCAACTATTCTGCCGAACCGTATGTCTGGCTGTTTTGTTTAGTGGTAAGCCCGCTTGCTCTCCATTGCCACGAACAATGATGCTGGGGACACTGCCCGGCAGCCCGTCACTGAACCTACAGGTTACTTGTAACCTGCCTGCTCGTCAGGTTTACTGTACATCACATACATGTATACTCTATCCCTTGCACACATGCTAATGTATTCCAGGGTCAGCATCTACATTATTTTTTAAATTTTGAGTTTAGTTGCTGTAACCAAAGGATTTCTTAATTGCTCAGTGCTGGGGAAGGAGGTGTTAAACAATTACCAGGCTATCCTTTTCCCCAAATGACACTCTCCCCTTCCTCCTGCTTGTAAGCCCCAGATTCTGTGTGTTTGCTCAACCACACGCTTCCAGTGCAGACCCACAGAACTGCGGTAAACTGGTTTGTGTCTCCAGTAAACAGATCCGTTCTGAGAGTTGCCGAGAAGCCAGCTCACTGGTGAAATAATGCACACAGGGTGTTTTGAAGCACACAGAATCAACGTGACTTTCATGTGTTCTTGATGTCCACAGATTGGGGTGCTGTGAAATTTAAAATTTTAGAGTGGCGGGATTCTTATTCAAGCCTATGCATGTTCTAATGGTGCCTTGCTTTTCTTTATTTTTTATTTTTGGTAAGGATTTGTATTCATTTCTTTATTGTACTGGATCTTTTTTAAAATGCAAGTTGTATCTGACTATGTTTGCATAACCATCATAATAAGTGCTTTTTAAAGTTAGTAAATTGAAGTTAGTAAATTCTGGTCTTTATTGTGTAGACATGAGTCATCCTGAAATTATATGCTGCCCAAACTGTTGTTGACATACTTTATTTGTTCTAATTGAATACCTTAGACTTTCTTTGTAGCCACCAAAAAAGTGATCATGAAGTAAGGGTACTTTTTTGAAAAATTTTCTTAACCAGGCATGAAATAGATGCTAAAAGTTGGTTTATCATTTACTAAAGAGTTGGCGATGGCAGACCCCGAATTCACAAGAGCATTGTAAGCCAGTACAATTGTCCTGCTTTTGAGACCCAATTGTGAAGCATCCCTTGGTTGTAATGTTGCAAAAACTGACTTAAAGATTCAGTGTGAGATTTGAAGTGGCAAAATGATGAACTGAAAGGACCAGTGAGCCATTTCTTTGTAACTTGGGATCCTCTTTGGTTTTTCTGGTCGCTGAAATGAAAATTGATCTGTAAATTGGTCTGTGGAGGTGGGTTTCAACAGCAAAACTCAGCACAAGAACTTGACGGGCCCTTTCCCATTCCATTGCTGACTTAGTCAGGGAATAGTGGCATAGTTATTTAGGGTCAGAGCAATGAGAAGGAAATTTTAATTTAGGGGTTCTAAAGTCTGCTTTGAGAAATAAGGAGCTGGCTGTTCTTACACTGTTGCAGCATTTACCGGGGATATTGCACGGTTGTTTGGCTTCACTTGCTTCTTTTTGCACAACGTAATGGTCACCACCAGGCATGTGTGTCCGTTGCCCGTCCTGCAGAGCCGTCCTCTGCCTAGGGGGAGCTTGGGCTACTGCCCCTGAGGCCACTGTGTCAGTTTCCCCTGGGCTGTGCTCCTGCCTCACGTATCAGGGTGGTTCAGTGCCATGGGGTGCAGACCTTTTTTGTCTGCTTTAAGTGGATGGCTCCTTGGTTGTATCATTGACTCTGGCTTCTGTTTTTCCTTCATTTGTTCCCATTACACAACCAACCCATGGAGCCACCTGCCTGTTACTCAGCTGCTGTGCCCAAGTAGCCTGTGCACACTCGCAGGTGAAGTTTTACTGCCGTTACTAATGGTGTGTCTTCAGGGGCATTCTAACTTCACCCTAGATGCTCGTTCAAAGAACTGTGGTTTTTCTTTCCTCTTTTTTCTGTATAAATTCTCACTTTACTTTTATTTTGCTTGGAAATTCTCTAAACTCATCTGGATAGCAACATAGTAATGAAAGCAAACTGTGAAACTTAGTCCATTGGGAAGACTGGTTTGGACACAAATGGATTCTGCCTTTAAGAGGCTCACTGCATTTTTCATACAGGAGAAGGCATTCACAGTTTACTGCTAGGTGGCATTAAGTATTTCTAAACATCCTTCTGTGGCTCTGTCTCTGCTAATGGCTATGATGGGGAATTAAGTTCAATAAATGGCCTCTGCAATCAAGAAATGCACATGCCGTTTGAAAAGATAAGCTTACTTAAAACAAATGAAGAAAAAATATGGAAAACCCAAATTATAATAAAGTACCAAAGCTCTGTGCACAGTTTCCCTGACAGCTGGAAGTTGAGATTTTTTGAGTTTGTGCTGATCGCTGTTCTTTCTTTCCTGTGCGCCTGTGACTGTTTCTTTACAGCCGGATTGTAACAGTTCCCCTGTGGTTTGTGGTCATGTGCAGACACGTCTTCTCGATAGGATATCTTTGTGTGGTGGGCCTACCGATGGATCGGATTTCCACCTGTAGTTTCCTTCTCGCTCATTTTTGCTTGGTCTTAGTCCAGAAGAAGCCAGGGCAGTTATGTGGGCCTCCGTGAGTTACTTCCTGGCTAGCTGAATTTTTACCAGCTTCAGTTCTTACCTCCTCTTCGTCCTGGATAACTGATTTTTCAGGTACATCAAATTGCTTTAGATTTATCTTCATTTCATGATGATTCTTAATGGTGCTTCTTGTTCTTTTCCATCTAATTCTGTGCCTTCTGACATCTCCTTAGTACAGCTGTGATCACATTTATATTTTCAGACACGGTGGCGTCATTTTGGTGAGCTCCAGTGAACTTTCTTCTTCTTGGAATCCTAGACACCGCTCTGTTTTCATTATTCTACCTCAATTCTTGAAAGAAGTAATTTTGTGAATAGAAAAGTTGTTTTGAAGGTGCCCAGTCACTTCCCGGGTTGTATGATGGTTCTCTCTTGCCTTTTCTTTCCCCCATCTTTACTCATTTGCTCAGAATTACATCACTTGCCGAGTAGTATTATGTATTGAAGGAAACAGACAATACATACTTGCTGATCAAATGAATGAGTTAAATATGCCTGAAGTACTTCATAGAAAAACTCAACTCTATTGTCATTTCCAGGAAAAAAATGGCCTTGTATATTATCAAGGTTTTTTATGAGTGCCTAAATTTTGCCGTGTTACAGGCGTTAAGTTGTTACTTTTGTGTTTAGGAAGCTCGGGTTGGTGTACCGTCTTCGCTAGATAGTGTTCACTATTCTGAATTGTTAAGACAGTCCTAATTGAACTGCTTGTTAGGATAAAACTTCACGTGGCAAATTTACGTTTTTGCCTTCCAGATTATTCTAATGTCTGGTTAGTTTGCACACTTTTAATCAGGTCTTTTCCCAAGACCAGGCTCCAGTACTACTCTATTGAAATAGGAAGAAACTGCTAATGGAGATTACCTGTAAAATCTGTGGAATGCACAGGCAGCTCTCATTCAGTCACACTGCGTGCTTCTAGGTTAGTCCAGGTGGGAAAACTGGCTTTCCCAGTCCTGGAACACGGATGTTAAAACCTGTCTTCCTTTTTCCAATGATTCTTTCTAAGAATCAAATACTTTTAAATCCAGCTATTTTATGAAAGCAGAATGTGGAAATTAAATATGAGGTGACTGTATTTCTAGTAGGTTTCATAAGTGTTACCTTGCTTACACAATAAATACATTATTTACTAAGGTGCAATCTCCTCACTTATGAAAAAAATTTAGCTTCTTTTATAAGTAGCTATATACAATTTCCATACCTTAAGTTTTTATTATGTAGGCACTTTTAAGAAATATTGAAGCATTTTGCATGCACATGCACACTCTCGCCCACATAATGTCACTTGTTTACTGGCAGTCACCACAGGTATATTTAAATGTAGGGTAGTGGAGAATAGAAAAATTTGATTCACTGAAACCTTCCCATAGCCAGCCTGAAGTTATTTTTGCTAACTTCAGTACATAAAACAGACTCTACGAACACTTATTAAGTGCGTGCCTGTAGAAGTGCTGTGTTCTGTAGAGCATGAGGCAACACCACGCTAGCCCTCAAAGCCGCGACGAGGTGGGCCGCGCCCGCAGCAAAGGGGCCGTATCGGAACGGTCAATTTGACACCTGCACGCATGTGCTGTCTGTCCTTTTCCGAAAACTCCATTTTGTATAAAGTATGATAACTTTTCTATAAAATACCGTGTTCTTTTAACTTGGTTGCATTTAGTTTTGTCAGAAGCTTATGTTAATGGACGGTGTCTTAAAGATAAAGACATCCTATGAAAGTAATACATAAACTTGATGGAATCTCTACTCTCCATCCTGTCGCCGACACTGACCCCCGGCCGCCGACACCAGACTGCCGCAGCCTGCGTCAGCGTCGAACCCGGCACGGGGAGGGCTTCATGGAGCGAAGGACAGTCCCAGCAGCCTGGGGTGTGGAACCGGGTGCTGATCCACAGCACACAGCAGTGCTCCCTGGACAGGTCGGGTTGGACAAGCCATGAACAGGAAACAGCACCCAGTGCTGTGCTGGACGTTGCAGCCACAGTGGCAAAGGCACGAGCTGCTCCTCAGGTGCATTACCTGCATTGGAACTGTCCGTGATGTGAGGGTCATGTACAGCGCCGTAGAGATTTTCCCAGAAGGCCAAGCACATAGGGAATATTTGATTGTTCCGTGATCATATTTGTAGGTAACCTTTTTGTTGGCCCAGAATGAGCTACTGCAGGCTCACATCAACACAAAAGGAATTTCGTGTGCCGGTGATATTTAATGGAAGAAGCAGAGAGCTATTTTAAAACACTGCTTTCTTTAACTGTTTCACTGGGCAGTTAGCTTTGTCCTCATTTAACTTCATCCGGTACAAATACTCTGAGCTTAAGGGAGGGTCTGAATGATCAAAAAGGCAGCCCTTGACCCAGCGTGAAACTCAGTCTCATTTGTGTCTGTTTGTCCTCTGCCAAAGAATTCCGACGGCTGCATCCTTGACTCGCAGACACAGAGGACAGCGCTTCAGTCACCGATTGTGTTTAAAAATGGAGCTGAAAGAAGTTTATGTAAAATAAGCTCCCAAGAAGATGGTAGAATCTGCCATATCTCTTCCAGCCTGTGCTTCTCAGCCCATAAAGTCCCCAGAGTGCATTGGCAGTAGGCATCCTAGAGAGGCATCAGCCCGCCAGGTGACATTTGTCCCCAGTACCACGAGTTCACTTCTAAACTGCAAGTCATTTGGAACAAATGAAGTTCTGACCTGATAGAGCAGAATCAGAACCCCCGTTCATTGTTTTTCATGTTCTCAGATAGATAAATATTTTGCAAACCTTTGATAGATAAATATTTTTGCAAAATGAGATCCGCCAGAACCTTGTAATGCATATTTCCATTGCTTCCTTATACAACACCAGACTTGATAGACAGCTGAGTCATTGTGTTGGTTTAATTCTGGTGAGTCTCCTTTTATAAGTTTCGCACACTCCTGCCTGTGTTTTGCTAGGGAGAAGAGTGAGCAAGCTAAGGGCAGGGAGCTCATGGGCCTGTTTTAACATGGATGGTGGGGCGAGTTCTCTTACAACCATTAAAAAAGAGAGAAAAGCAAAAATGATCATCGTGGGCCTAGTTCATACTCCAGATTCGTTGACAGCTGAGCATGATCTTCAATATTGCAAGGAAATAAGCTTTAAAATCAAATTACAGAAGAACTTTGCTATTTCATGCCTGACTAATTTGCCCACCCAGTTGTTCTCACTGAATTCTTGCTGTTCTTGTACTGACTTTGAGAAAAATTTAATAGTAGGCTATGGAGAGGGCTCACGTTACTACTCCTGTTTCAAGGTTCATGGTGAAAAATACAGCGATGCACCTTAAAGTATCATAAACAAATTAAACAAACCCAAATCCGTCCGCCAAACCATGAAAGAGAGAAAACATCTGTTGAGTGACTGGATTCTGTTCTTTCTTGTTTTTAATTGTATGATTTTTTTTAATGCATCAAGTAGAAACGTGCATCTAGTAATGGTTCTATGGCCAACTTTTGTTCTGCAGGGGAAAAGGGTGAATGATTTAACTGTAGTATTTTATAGTTTACTGTGTTGTCTACTGAGACCTTTGGTTTGCTGTTTGCAAAATAAAAGAGAAGTTTTGATTAAATATTGACTTCATTTTCAAAACCCTGTGATAGATACTGGCCAGATATATACCAACAGCACTATTGAGAGTTTTTGTTGTTGTTTTGTTTTGTTTTTTTTAAATATTGAAGCCCTAGTAAAAAATGTGTTATAAACTTTGAACATTCACTGATAACTTCCTCTACAGTCTAGATAAATATTACCAACTGGCTACCAAAAAACTGAAGGAAAGTACGAGATGAACAGGGTGTTCAGCCTAGGCTCCAGTATAGATTCAGCTGATCAGTACGCTGTCCATACACCGGAGGTGTGATGGTTAAGTATCCAGACAAAAGCAAAGGCCCACACTTAGGTGCCACATTCTGGGCGTACGTATAGTAATCATGTAAAGCATTTGCTGTTAATATTTTATTCTGAGAACTTAAGCGTTCCTATTACAGTACCACTAAATTACTCTGCATATTTATCTAGGTTAGCTGTTTAAAAAATGAGTGAATGACCTACAGTGACAAGAGTGTGAGATCAGCCGTGCGTGTTCTTCCCAGGTCAGTGCGATACACTGCAAGTGTTTGCACGTGACTGCTTTGTGTCTACATTAGCTTAGATTCAAGGTTTTTGCTCTGATAACATCACTCGGTTGCATCTCCAAAGGTGCTGCTGAGTGAGAGGGGTAAGAACAGACCGCTTTTTGTCTCAGGCACTTGCCGACAACTCTGGTGCTCCTGGGTGCACCCTTGGTGCTGACAAGAATGTCGTGTCTGGATGAGAAAAAAGGTTGTGGCCCAATGAGCCAACGCATTGCACTTACTGAATTCTTCACATTTTTGATTACTAGCATCTGCCTTTAAGGCGCTTTTAACACAAGTTTCTGAGCAGAAGTGTGCTGTGCACACAGCCCGCACAGTCCATGCCTCTGGAGGTGCAGATGACTCAGCCGCCCACAAGCAGAGGCTGCTCCTCCAGCTCCCATGGCTGCTGGTGGCGATGGCAACCGAGCAGGAGGGGGCAGGAGACGCCTCCAGCAGTGAGGGAGGGAGCTTATCCTGACACCCCACGCTGCCAAGGATGTATTCCATGCTTTTAGCCCAAGGCAAGAGAATGTCTTCTGTGGGTGTTACATATTTTAGGGTAACCAGTTAATAAAATCCCTTAAAATCTCTGTGTTCTAAGTAAGTGTGAATATCTATGCAGCTCTTCACAGGTTTTCAGATTGCACCTTAAATTTATATAATTGCTCTCATGAACCTGAGGTCTTACACTGGCTTTGTATACCATCAATGGTCATTATTTCCTTTGTAAAGTTAATTGAGTCGACTTTCAAGAACTTCATTGGTTAGCTGTCAAGTTCCCATGTAACAATTAAAGGTGACGTATTTAACATTCATCTATTTGCACTATTAAAACAAAATCCCCATAACCACCAACTTTCTGGTGATTAGACAGATATTTTGATGAATTAATATTGATAAAACCCACAGATTCACATTAGACTCTGGATGCTTGCAGCCTCTGGCGTGCTTGGCACAAAGCGGGCACAAAATAAATATTTGTTAAATAAATGAAAAACCAGAGAAATGACTTAGTGACCAACCATTTATCATATGGTTTAGTAATCAGGAAGTTCAATTGGGATGTACAGTGACCAGATTTCTTTTGCTAATCTTATTAGCACAGAGTATTTCTTGTAAAAATAGATCCATATTCTTTGTTTGGCTGAACAAGCTAAAATAGATCCAAACCCATTGTTTGCGGACTTCATCCCTGCCAGATAAAATAGACACACTTCCTGTCATCTGCATGATGCATTGCTGCCGCTAAAATCTCACTCTGCACAAACCTGAAGCAACAACCAGTGTGAAGCTTGGAGGTTACTCCAAATGTATACAAACGGCACTGGCCAGACTCAGAGCTGCTAGGGCACCTAAAAATAGACAGGTAATCCCTTATCCTGTTGCATATGAATATAGTGTTTACATGAAGCAACATTATTAGAAATGACGTGTGAGAAAAGAATCCCTGCCATGTCTTTTACAATTTAGAATGACATAGTATATGAATGCAACTTTGAAGTCCAGGATTAGTGCTGCTGGCATGTGGACCAAAATTGTAGCCAGTTTCTCTCTGGTGAAAAGAAATTATTTATACAGACATATAACATTTTGTCTCATAGACACTCATCCGCTGCCCACAGCATAGCCCCTGTTGGTCCCCTGGCTGTCCATTGAGAAACCCACTTGTGATGGTCATTCAGAAGAGAGGTATTATGTTAGGATACCCCACATCTTAGTGGCTTAACCCTCCCCCCCAAAGCTTTATTTCTCATGGTACATGCCAACAGGTCAGCAGGCATTCTCATGCACGTGGTCACACAGACCAAGACCAACAGAAGGTTGTACAGGAGCTTTCCCTGCCTCGACTCGGAGGTGACATCATTGCCACCTCTCATCAGAATGCATTGGCCAAGACTAGTCATATGGCCATGCCTGATTTCCAGGGGCCTGGAAAGCGTAGTCTTCTCTGTCTCTGGGAGGAGAGAGAACTGCAAAGTAGTTGGAATTTTTATATTAAAATCAGAGTATGTAATACATCCAGCGCTGCAGGTTCAGTTTTAAATGGACTAACTCGTTCTGAGCCCTGTGAATAACTGAGTCTGGTAACTTTTCCCACTGGCCCTACTCACCGGCACACAGTGAACGGATTTGGGCCTCGGGCACACCTCATCTCTGCCCAAGAAAGGCAGCACGAGTTTGTATGTGTGATCTTTTCCAGTAAGCTAATTTGATGAAACTAAGTCAGGACCAGAAATTCACCACTAATAATTGTTAAGTGAAATGGGAATTTTCAGGGATTCTTTCGCCCCATGGACGCAGTGAACATTTGCCAGCAGCTGATAGCGGCCAAGAGAAAACGTATTTTCCTTCCCTCTGTCCTTCAAATCACAACAACCAGCCCCTTCACATCCCCCCACACACCCACCTACACATCTCTGCTTATTCAGAAAGAAGCAGTCAAGTCACCTTCTCTTCCCTGAGATTTAACCAATTTAAGAAGCTAGATTACTTAGGCCGTGTGGTCATTAGTTATCTGTAACCCTCAAGAGTGAAAAGTAACATTAAAAACGCAGCTCTGGGGATTCCCAAGAGGCGATCAATTCTCATCTCTAAACGAGAGGGAGGACCTGAGCTCCTGGATACTGATGCCTTCCAGCGCTCACAACAGGGCCCAGTGGGCCTAGTGAACTTGAACTGCAAAAACACACAGAAGATTAGTCGGTATAGCCCCTCTCTGTTCCAAGTGGCTGCCAGGACTGAGATGGACCAACCTGTATGACCGTCCCCACCCAAGTCACGCTGTCTCTCCTCTCTCTCTCTAATCGACTTTAACATTGTTCTGCCTATGGCTCATTTACTCTGTCTTGTATTTATAGATGTTTCTCTATATCTCTCCTTTTCCATCCTTTTCTCTATGCTCTCGTAAGGTTGAGGATTGTTTAAGATTATGTTTTCTCATACTCTTGTTGTGTAGTATAATGCTTTATATGTGATTAAATGCTTTTCAAGTATTGAATGAATGAACTTACTGTACATTACTCTTTAGTACAAATAAGTCTATGGAATGTTGGTTCCCCCATATTAATAGGCTTTGGATGCTTGGATTACATACAATGGACTTAGTAAATACAAGCCTGTGAAATACTAGTTAGTCTGGGAGGTGAGGTCTTTGATCCATAGAATATTTATCTTAAAAACACATGAATTGACACCCATGTGATTTTTACTGTCATTTATATATTTAGCTTATTGGGAGCCCCAAATATGTTAATACGGCTTTGGGATGGAGTGTACCTGAAGTAATATATATATTTTTCTAAAGATTTTATTTATTTACTTTTAGACAGAGGGAAAGGGAGGGAGAAAGAGAGGGAGAGAAACAGCAATGTGTGGTTGCCTCTCACATGGCCCTCACTGGGGATCCGGCCTGCAACCCAGGCATGTGCCCTGCCTGGGAATTGAACCGGGACAGCTTGGTTCCCAGCCTGCGTTCAATCCACTGAGCTACACCAGCCAGGCTGAGGTAATTTTTTTTTTTTTCTTGAATCATTTTGCTCAGTTTTATTGTATCCAACTGGGTGGTGTCCATGAATTCAAGACCAGTAGTTCAGAGAACTTTGTCAAACAAGACAAGAAAAACTGTACTTGACCAGAGCAACATTGATTGATGCTTATGTGGTACATGCCATGCATGGATTTGCTCTTCAGTTCAGGGATAGTTGCATCTTTGAATTCTTCATTTACCATTGGATCATGTTTCCTAATAAAATTACTTTATGAAACTGAGATGAGAAATGACTTGTTCTGTTCTTGGCAAAATCAGTGCTGGTATAGTTAATGCACCAGCTTAGCTGGGTTTTTATTTAAAGAACAAATTGCAGCAGCATCATGGTTCAACGTGGGTCAATTTTTTGTGAATGAGGAGGGGAGGTTGTAAAAAAGAAAAAAAAAAGAACAAATTGCCTTTCAGATAACTAATAAACTCCTCTTTGAAATAGCAAGATGTCAACTCTTTCTTATGGGGTCATAATCGTGTGCTTCAATGTCTTTAAAAAGCACAGTAATCTCAGTAACCCAGGTTGTGTACAGCAAAGCCCTTGCTTCTTAAGAATACATCAGCTGTGTGCTAAGATCGGGCAGTAATAAACTACTTTCTATTTATGATGTTATTTAAAGTTTTAACATAATCAATTGTTTTTTATTTTCTATTGTTTCTCAAGTACAGGTGTCTCCATTTTCCCTCCACCACTCTTCACCCACCCCTCCTCCTCCTCCTCCTCCCACCTTCCATCCTACCCCCCCTTGGCTTTGTCCACGGGTCCTTTATACATGTTCCTTGAGGACACTTCTCCCTTCTTTCCCCCAGCATCCTCCTTCCCCCTCCCCTCTGGCTACTGTCAGTTTGTTCTTTATTTCAATGTCTGGTTCTATTTTGCTTGCTTATTTGTTTTGTTGATTAGGTTCCACTTATAGGTGAGATTATATGGTATTTATCTTTCACCTCCTGGCTTATTTCACTTAGCATAATGCTCTCCAGTTCCATCCGTGCTGTCAGGAAGGGTAGGAGTTCTTTCTTTCTGCTGCGTGGTATTCCATTGTGTAAATGTACCACAGTTTTTTGATCCACTCATTTCCTGATGGACACTTAGGTTGCTTTCAGCACTTGGCTATTGTAAATGGTGCTGCTGTGAACGTTGGGGTGCATAGGTTCTTCTGAATTGGGGTTTCAGGATTCTTAAGGTATAATCCCAGCAGTGGAATTGCCAGATCAAAAGGCAGTTCCATTTTGAGTTTTCTGAGGAAATTCCATACTGTTTTCCACAGTGGCTGCAGCAGTCTGCACTCCCACCAACAGTGTACCAGGGTTCCCTTTTCTCCACATCCTCTCCAGCACTTATTGTTTGTTGATTTGTTAATGATGGCCATTCTGATCGTGTGAAGTGCTATCTCATTGTGGTTTTCATTTGCATCTGTCTGATGGCTAGTGATGCTGAGCATCCTTTCATATGTCTCTGGGCCCTCTCTGTATGTCCTTTAGAGAAGTGTCTGTTCAGATCCTTTGCCCATTTTTTAATTGGGTTGTTTGTCTTCCTTGAGTGGAGTCATGTGAGTTCTTTATATATTTTGCAAAACATCTCATTGTTTTATTTTCTCCCATTTCTGGAGGGCAGAATTTCAAAATCACTGACTATAGGGCTGAGGTCAAGATGTCAGCAGGGCTGCACCCCCTCCGGAGGCTGTAGGAGAGAAACTGTACCTTGTGTGTGTTCCTGCAGCTTCTCGTGGCTGTGGCATACATTAACTTGTGGCCACCTCACTCCAGACTCTGCCTCCACGGTCACATTGCCTCCTCCTTTTCTGTCTGTGTCAAATCTCCCTCTGCATTTCTCTTATAAGGACACTTGTGATTTTATTTAGGTCCTACTTGTATAATCCAGAAGACTCTTCCCATCTCAGGATACTTAATTTAGTCACATCTCCCAAGACTTCTTTCCGTGTAAGGTGACATTTCCACGTTCCAGGAATTAGGGCCTGATAGCTGCGTGGGCCATGATTCAGCATATTACATCTCATTTTCAACACCCGGCGCCGGTTTCAGAGCGAGGCGGAGAGTTCACATTCTATCCTACAGGGGTCGTTTGACTGACATTAAATCGAGGGATTATCACGAACACGCCGTGTGTCCTGCTGTTGCTAAGCACCGGGAGGGATACAAAGACACAGAAACCTGTGCCTGCCCTGAGGCTGCTTGTGGGTTTGCTGGAAGAGAAGACACGTACGTGTAAAATGATTCAGAAGAAAAAGGTCGTGTTAGATCCTGAGAGCCAGAAAGTGGTACCCACAGTGATTGTCTGGGCCCTGAGCCTGCAGACTTGGCTGCCTGGCTGTGCATGCTGGAATGTTCGACCTACCAGAGATTTGGGAGGTGATCACGTCCCACGCACAGCGCTCAACCGTTTCCCATCCCATTGTTTTTCTCTGGCTCTTTTCCCAAGAACTGCTTCCTGCAAGGGCTCCTTCCTGTGTATCTTGCTCTTTCCTCTTCTACTGTCATGGTGCCATTGTCTACTCGTCAGTTTCTCTTTCATCAATAAAATAGCGGTCAGACTCCCGAAGGGCAACAATGAGATAGTGCCTCTGTGCTAACAAATATGGATACAATTATTTCCGTAAATCAGTGATGTAGAATAAGAAATAAAATCAAGGAAACCATAAGCTTACAGTAGTACCAATCTGTTACAACATCTGTTATGTCACTGGGTAATTTGAATTTATCCTACTGCAGTCTGTCTACGTGAATGTCCAGTGTCTTAGTGTAAACGATGGAAATATCCCTTTAAATAGGAAAATATTATTTTTCTGTTCATATTCTATGGGAACCTGAATTTCTGTGAGGTGCCGTGCATGGTATTGATGAGAATCCAGGGCTGCCTGATGTTCAGTTTGTCCCCGGGACCCTGGTTATCCTAACTCAATCTGCAGTGACAGCCTGGGAAGGAGGGACATGCCTGAGTCGGAATCCCGGGTCTGTAGTACCTGGAGCCTGGCCCTGCTCACTGGGTGCCTGGAGCAGGGCCCTTCACTCTCCTAGACCACACTGTCTCCTCTTCAAAACAGGGCTAACAGTGGTGCCTGCCTCAGGGTTACTGGGGTGCTTAAGAAGGTAATGCACACAAAGTGTCCAGAACATTGCCTTGACGTTTGTCTTTTATTTCTCTTTCCCCTTTTCTTCTTTAAAAAAAAAAAAAATTGTCTGTGAGCCAGGTGGAGTCTAGTGGCTCTATTTAGTGCATGACCCTAAGTGATCAAACTCTGCCTGTCTGGTCCCCTTCGACAAAGCACAACGTCTCGGGATACCATTTCACCTTGGATATAGACCAAGCTTCTAAATCACTCTGCATATGATGACATCTCACGTGTTTTGTCCCCTGGACTTCATGAATTGTGGCATAGCAGGTTTCCTCCAGCAAAGCTCAAAATGAAATAAATACACGGTGAGGCCGCAGACTGGAACAAATAATGATTTGTACCGTGACTGAGGATTACCTAACCATTCCATTTAATGATGATGGTCTGCTTCTAAATATTATCTCTAATCAAATCATGTGAACATTTGCATATACTTTTGCTGAAACTATAATGTGCATGTGCACGCACATGCACACACTTGCACACATATACATACACGCATGTACACACGTGTGATAAGGTTGAAAAAAGCACGTTGTTCAACAAGTTTGGTCTGATTTGAATAACAACTGTTCTGGAGCATATGATTCTATATTATCGAAGTTCTCACTTGAGTCTCTAGAGTAAAAACAGGATTCTTCCCACACAAAGCTGCTAATTGTCCAGACAGTGTGTGACCCTAAGTGGTAAGTGACTGGGGAAGGTGGCACATCAGTGTCTTGGTCCAGGTGTCGTCTGTTGTCTTCAGTCCCCTTTGCAAGGAGAGAGGCATAAACAAAGCGCGCCTGAAACGAATAACTGGGATAGATTTCTCGGCTGCTAGACGCCAAGATTTTTTTTTTGTGACAGATCGGTGACTTAAAAATATAGTATGTACTAAGGAATCAAAAACATTTTTCTGTACCTTTGTAAAAATTGAATATATTTTGATTCCCTTCTGAAAATTTAACTCTGAAGCTAGTCTTCATTACTGTGGCATCAAAATGTCCTAAAATATTTTCTTTGTGGGGGGGAGACCCCATGTAACCACATATTGACAGCTTTTATAGATATAATTGGGTGATATTTCATGAATACACAGATGCTCACTCTCCTCCAGTATAGTAGCCCCTCTCAGAGATGAGCTGGGATTAGGGTCCTGGGGAATGTAGGGAGGACTCTGGTGTTACAAGACTTTACGGGTCTCATCGTTAGCTCTTCTCGGGTGTCCTCAAGACGGTGTTCAAAGGTAGGCTCACGTGTTATTCATTCTCGAAATGTAGTTCAGTGATTCCTTTATGATCTGCCACATGTCTCCCAACTCGTTCCTAAAGGAACAGGCGAGAATGTGCCAGTGTCTGGGTAAGATTTTTATCCAGCAAAAATAAAGACACAAGAATGAGGGTGTTTGCTGTGAGTTTAGGCAGCCAAGCCTGCGAGACTGTTCAAAGCCTGTACCGGTCGGGTGAGAGTTCGGGTCTCTGCGGCGCTCCTCGGCAACTCCGTGAGCCGGGACCAGTTTTGAGCCTGCCTGCGCCTTAGCCTTCTCATCTGCAACTTGGCTGCCAGGAGGCTCAAGGGAGATCAGTTATGAGAAGCACTTAGAATGTGCTGGGCGCAGAGTGAGTATCCCATCTATGCTAAGCTGTTGTTGTTGTTGCTTTGCAGCTTCAAGTGAATTGTGTCGTGCACACCTTCAGGAGGGTTCTACCCCCTGCTTAACTAAAAGTTTTTAACCGCGCTTTGTCGCCGTGCGAAATGTCTCCCGGTTTCATAGCGCCTTGCACGTGCTCTTCCCAACGCACCCGAGGGCCCTCTCCAGTTCTTTCCATACAGAAGTCAGTGCTCGTCCTCAGAACCACGTCTTGGTGTTGTGATTCTCATCCCCACTTTGCAGAGGAGGAAACTAAGGCTCAGAGACATTAACTTTATCAAGCCATTGCCTCAAAAGGTGCAGGGCCCCGAAAGGAGTGAAGTCAGACGAGAGAGCCGCCCGTGCTGCCTTTTGTGGGGCTTCAGTCCGCAGCATCATACAGGAATGGGAAGAAAGGAATTCGGTCTGTACAAGTCCTGCTCGTAGCTTTTTGGTTTTGGGGTTTTTTTTTTAACACAGTAGTCAAAACAGCCCCTGCTCCATTTGGCATAGGTTTGCACTGTGTGCAGCTCTACTTGGCCAGGTTTTTCTTTGAGGCTCTCAATTGAACGTAGGTACTCACTGTTCGACTTACAGGTTGTTACAGAGAACTGTAAGGTACTGTGCTGTCTGACATCAACATTAAGGGCAAAAGAAGCTCATCCTGTAGAAAAGTTTATCTCATGCGTTCTGAGAATTGTACCCACGTAAAGAACCTTAGAATTATTGAATCTGAACCCCCCTGTTTTACCATGGAGTGAACAAGGCACAGGAGGATGAAGTGATTCTCCTTGGGTTCCATGGTGTGATGGGGCCCCAGGTCACCCCTTCAGTATTCTTTCCTTTGAACTGGGGGAGTGGGGGGAAGCTCAAAGAGAAAATAGATGCAAGAAGGACAGTTGAGTTGTAACTCAATTGAAGTGCTTACCCATATCTGTTTGTTTAGCTGACAGTCAGTGAACTCCTGGGCCATCACTGCAGACTGGCAGCCCCCCGCCCACCCAACCCCATGTTCCAGTAATGAACAGAGTCACCAGAAGGTTCATTTCCATGAAATCAGATGCTTTGATCAATGCGAAGGTCAGGAAGTCCGTGGGAATGCAGTTCTGTCTTCATGTGCCCTTTTCCTGGAGACCTCTCTCCAGTTTACCGCTGTGAACTCACAGACCAGCTCCCAAGGACAGCCTCCAGAGTGTGACTCTTTCTGGGGAGGTGCACTGTAGAGGGACAGTAATCTGGTGTCCTTGTTAGGCAGCTCCTTTATTCAGTGTGCTAGTTTTCACAATCCCAGCAGGAGCGCATTGGATTGACTACAGTTATTCTCCCTCTGAGCCTCTCAGAGGGGGTAGGGTGCCGGCTCCAGGTCAGAGCGAGCCAGCCCCTGAGCCCTCCTGCCAGGGGCCCTGCCACCACCGGGGCAGCCTGTGCTTTCCAAGGTGCCATCTGCAGATCAGAAGGCGGAAACATGATGAGTATTCCTGGAGCCTTAGCTTTACTTACAGTTTTTTGTGGGAAAATCATAACTCCTATTAAAATCAGCCGTGCAGTTGCCTTGGCTGGTTGGCTCAGATGACTGGAGCATCGTCCTGTGGACCAAAAGGTCGTGGGTTTCAATTCCCAGTCAGGGCACATACCTGGGTTGAGTTTGATCCCTGGTTGGGGGGTGTATGTGAGAGGCAACTGATCGATGTCTCTCACACATTTCTCTCTCTCTCCCCCTCTCTCTCTCTAAAAAATCAATAAATATATTCTCAGGTGAAGATTTAAAAAAACGTCAGCCGTCGGGTTGAATGAACAATTCTCATTAGCATTTAGGATGACCGAGAACTTTGCCCTGACCTCAAACCCTGCTCCAGAGGTGACTCACCTCTGCGGTCAGTCATTGTCCCCGTGCCTTGCCATGCTTTGCAAGTGATATACAGAGATGCGCACTGATGTGCAGTTGGAGGGGTGAGTGTGACGGCGTTGACGTTCCAGCTAGTGTGGTGATAGAGTGTAACTGAGTCCCCGGTTAGTGCCACTTCACATCCCAGTGACTTTGTCGATTTTACTGTTTAATCTTCCAAACCCCCAGAGTATTCATCGATGGGCTCTCGTGTGTAACTACTTTATAAGTTGACGACTAGCCTGACACCAGACCATCTTTTCAAAAGGAGAAGAAAAAGACATCATTTCGAAGCTTCAACCAAGTTTCTTAGTCTTACTGAGTCTTCCATCTTGGTTCTTAACAATACATTTTCATGAATTTATTTTTTTAAGGCACAATAACTTTATAATAGTTTGTTTTATTGTAAAGCTGTTTACATACTTGGGCCTCACCAGGTAGAACAGGGCTTCTCAAACTGTCCCTGCTGACCTCTAGGCAACGCAAGGAATGCCGTTTGATTGGAGACCAGGCTGGTTGATGGTTGAAGCACTGACTTTCTGAAAGTACCCGTTTGCTTTCCCAGTTGAGCAGAGTTGGTAGGGACCCCTGTCACCTCTGGGTTGTAAATACTCACTCTGAAGAGTAGCCTAACAACAAGCGCCAGGAACTTGCACAAGCCTTCCACGTGCACTGGCGTTTGAGTGTGGAACAGTTTGTGAACTAGGAGGTATGGATGGCCGTAGCCCCACTTTCCAGATCAGGAGCCTGGTCTAGGGGAGGCTTTGCCCACGGTCACCCAACCACTTAGTTCCTGATCCAGGACCCCCCATTGTGGTCTGTCCCCCAACCCTCTGAGGCCGCTTTTCCTGGCACACTCAGATCCACCCCTGGAACCAGGACCACGTGCGTCTAGGCTGTGTCCTCAAAGGCAGCACTGCCCTCTTCTTCGAGGCGTCGGTGCGGGGCACAGGGTCAGCAGGTGTGGGTTCGGGGCTGAGGTTAAGGTGGGGAAAGAGAGGCACCAGGGCTCAGGATTTAAGTAACGCTTCTGCCGGCCGTGGCAGGCCTGCTGGGATCCCCGTCCCAGCGCTGGTGGGTCTCACAGGCGGCACAGACATGCATCTGCGTCTCGCCCGGCGTGCGGGCTCTTGAGTAGCGGTCCCTGTGACCCTCAGGAAAAGTCACGACTGTGTTCTCCCAGGTTTTCCTTGTGTTTCGAGGCATCAGTAAAGACTTGAAGTTTGGTGCCTGGGATGCAGGTTCTGCCTGCGGTGGTTTGATTGTTGTAGACTTTTGAGGTGACATCGAAGGGAGTATTGGGGGCATCTTTCTCCCTGGTGATTTTCATCTAAAGTGTGCTCAAATTCTGTCTCCCCTGTTTCCGGGCCTCCCTGGATTTGACGCCATTCCCCATGGGACGGCCCCAGCGATAGTCCTATCTATAGAACATGCTTCCTTGTTCTGAACGTTTTTGGCTCAGCTTCAGTTCCTTCCTGATAATTGTGTGGCTTTTGCTATTGATTTTGAACACAACTCAGTCAGGCAAGGAGCTCAGCCCTCAGTCCCAGCTTCCCAGGGAGTCCCCAGCAGCCACAGCACACACATTCTTGTTTTAACCATGAGGTAGGACACCGCTGGATGCATGTAGC